>JAADWH010000299.1:0-28116 GCA_023335995.1 Globisporangium nagaii
CCCCCCCCCCTACACCACCACCATGCTGAACCTCTACCCGCCATCCGCGCACAACGTGTACAAGGGCATCCAGAACTCGTTCCCGCCAGAGGTGGACGCCGCGGCGCAGCAGATCCACGAGGCCACCAAGGGTCTTGGCACGGACGAGGCGCTGCTCACGGCCGTGCTGGGCAACAAGTCGCCGGACCAGCGCTCGCTCATCGGCGAGCGCTACAAGCAACTCTTCGGCACGAGCCTCAAGGAGCTCGTGAACAGCGAGACGTCGGGCCACTACGGCAAGCTGCTGTCGCTCATCTCGCAGCCGCTGCCGGAGGCGGAAGCCGAGCTGCTGCGCTCGGCGACCAAGGGTGCCGGCACGACTGAGAAGTACATCTTCCCGATCGTCGTGGGCCGCACGAACACGGAGATCAACATTCTCAAGAAGACGTACTTCGACCTGTACAACGAGGACCTGTCCGTGCGCCTGAACGAGGAGCTCGGCGGCGACTTCAAGAAGGTGGTGCTCGCGTCGCTCCAAGGCGCGCTTGTGGACTTCAACGCGTCGTTCCACACGGCCGAGAAGGCTGCCGCGGATGCCGACGCGCTCTACGCCGCGGGCCAGGGCAAGTTCGGCACGGACGAGGAGGCGTTCATCAAGATCATCGTGACGAGCCCGCCAGAGCACCTGCGCAACGTCAACGCGATCTATGCCAAGAAGTACAACTACACGATCATTAAGGCCGTGGAGAAGGAGTTCGGCGGTGACGCCGAAAAGGCACTGCTCTTCGCCGTGCGCCAGGTCCTTGAGCCGCTCGAGCTGCTCGCCGAGTACTTTGAGAGCACGATGAAGGGCTTCGGCACGGACGAGGAGGGTCTGAGCGCCGCCATCGTGCGATACCACATCGTGCTGCCGCAGATCAAGGAGGCGTACAAGAAGACGTACGGCAAGGACCTCAAGGACCGCATCCACGGTGAGGTGAGCGGCGACTACCGCGCGCTGATCGAGGCGATCCTCAACGCGCCAGCCCACTAAAGCAGCGACGATGCAGCCAGCGGAGGCGACGCAAGCGAACGAACCCAGAAAAAAGCAACGAGGGAAGGTAGTTATGTGCGTATATGAGATGTGACGTCCTCAAGCGTTATGCAAGAACGAGTTAGCAGCAGCGAGAGCTACTGCGCAAAAGAGAATAACAAAGAAACACATGCACACAAGCAACACCGAAAGGCGCGCCTGCTTCCGCGCCGATGGACGCGTGGGCCTTGATAGCCAGTTCCTCCGACGGACAGGCAGTCTCCATTGCCGCCACGGACTACGGCGTTGCTGGACTCGTTCTTTCCAGCACCTTCGCCCTCGCCGCTTCGCGCCCCGCCAGCGCGCGCAGCTTCTCCACGACCGCGGCGATCTGCAGCCTGCGACGCGGCTCATGCGCGCACATCATCTGCACCAGCGCGCACTGATCGTCACAGTCCTAAGCGCCGCCAGTCGCCATCTCCGGCGGCCGCACAGGCAGCAGCCCCTTCTTGACGCGGAACTTGACCACCGCGTCCAGCGCTGTCCCCCACGGCGGCCGCAGCGTCGCCGCCTCCACGAGACACATGCCGAGCGCGTAGACGTCGGACGTGCAGGTACTTCGACGCCTTCCAGTGCAGCGCGCCTTGCTGCTGGAGCGCGACCGTGAGCTCCGCGACGTTCGGGGCGCAGCTCAGGCCAAAGTCCGCGAGCGTGGCTCTGCGGTCTGCCGTGACGAGGAAGTTGTCGCACTTGAGGTCGTTGTGCACCACGTTGAGCGCGTGGAGATACTGGAGCCCGAGGGCGACCTCGTGCAGCTTCTCCCAGAGCAAGTGCCGGTTGCTGTCCGCTTTGGCTGAAGACAAAAAGTCTCGGAGATTTGCACTCGCGACGTTTTCAAGTACCAGCAAGTACGGAGCGCGCAAGTGCAAGGCGCCGTAGAGCTGGAGTACGTTCGGATGGCACAGTCGGAACCACGTGGCAATCTCTCGCAGTGCGGCAGTGGAAGCTTGCTGCTGCTCACTTGGTTCGACATGGAGCCTGCGGACGATGACGAGCGAACTGAGCCATCTGCTGCGCAGAAGCGTACTCGGCTGCGTGCCTCGGAAGTTGCAGTCGAGCTCGTGCGGAGGCAGGAACCATTCTGGGAGTTCCGAGACGCTGGCGTTCGCAGAGCATAGCTGCTGGGCTTTGTCGAAAGCGACTCGCAGCAGCTCCAGCAGCCCGGAACTGCATTTGTCGCCGTGGACAGTGAGCTCGTTCTGGAGCAGAGCGATCGCTTCGATCTGACTCAGCTCGGCTTGCAGACTGGCGGGAAGCGATGCGTCATTGTCGTCACTCAGCCCGCTACGGAAAGCCTCCAGTAAGTCTGCCTGTTCGCTCTCCCACGCTGTGCGCCAGTCGCTCGCATCAGTCTCAAGCAGCGCTGCGAACTCAGAGCGTTGGAACAGGAAGTCCAGCTCCGTGTGAATATCCTCCATGGTGCTCGCGACACTGCAGGTCTTGGCGAGGCGTGCGAAGATACCGGAAGTGTCGACGTCCTCCCACTTGGTGCGAAGGCGAACGAACCAGGCGATCACCATAACGTAGCGGGGGAATGCGTTCTCCGACAAGCTTTCGTGCCGCTCGAACAGCAGATGCACCGCACCCAGCCGCTCGACGACGTACTGCCACATCGCACTGAACTCCGCGCTCTGCGGCGCAAAGCCCAGCAGACTGCAGAGTGTCGTGGGAACTAGCGACTTCTGCATAGTGGCTGCTGTGAGACGCGCAGCATACACAGCATACCCAGCGTGTGTGAGCAGCTCCAATGTGTCCAGGTAGTTCCAGTGGGCGGCGTGGATCAGCGGGGTGTCTCCAAGTGCATCACACATGCACGGATGCGCCGGCGTCGACCAGCAGACTGAGTACGTCAAAGCGCCCGTTGCTGGCAGCAGCATTCAGCAGTGTCTCTCCCATCGAGTTTGCTTCGTTTATAGAAGCACGATCGCGATTCAGGAGAACTTTGACGACCTGAATGTGTCCGCTCCTGGACGCACGCAGGAGTGGCATCTCGCTTTCGAGATCAGCGCTGCCATTACATCCCAATTGCATATGCGAGCGTCCACTGGAGTCCTCGCAAGCGCGCAGCGTCTGCTCGAGCTGGACTGCTTTACCTCGGAGCGGATCGTCCGCGCCATGCATCAGTAACACCTGCGCGACGTTCGCGTGCCCGAACTCGCTGGCGATCACCAGCGGCGTTCTTCCATCGTGCATCGGCAAATCGACCTTCGCTCCATACGACAGCAACAACTGCAACAACTCAGTCTGACCACTCTGGCAAGCGATCAGCAGCGGTGTGACGCCGTCGGGTCTCACCACATCCACTGCCGCCTCGTGGGAGAGCAGCAGCTTCACGACCTGCATGTGCTGTTTTCGGCAGGCGACAAACAGCGGCGATATCCCGGTCTGGCTGGACAGGTTTACTTGTGCTCCGTGCGCGAGCAGCACTTCCACCGCATCCACGTGACCATTCTGGCACGTAAATAGTAGCGGTGTCACCCCATCCTCGCTGTGAAGGTCGACACTCGCTCCGTGTGATACCAGCTGCTGCAGCACCTCGCTGTGGCCATGATGGGAGGAAATGTACAGCGGTGTGATCCCATTCGATTGCGGCAGATCTGCATC
Source organism: Globisporangium nagaii (assembly GCA_023335995.1). NCBI lineage: Eukaryota > Oomycota > Peronosporomycetes > Pythiales > Pythiaceae > Globisporangium > Globisporangium nagaii. Next base: position 3,656 of record JAADWH010000299.1, read on the forward strand.
CGCTTCATGGGATAGCAGCATCGCCACTTGCTCCGGGTTGCCGTGGTGGCACGCGATGAACAGCAGCGTCACGCCGTCCTGTCTGGCGGCATCCACCGCTGCTCCGTGCAGCAGCAGCTCCTGGACGACGTGTGCGTGTCCGTAGCTGCACGAAAGGATCAACGGAGTCACACCGTCTGCTCTGGGCAAATCAGCCTCAGCTCCGTGCGTCAGCAGCTGTCGAACAACTCAGCCGACCCGCAGCGAATGGAGGCGAACAGTGGAGTCGCTCCGTCGGTGCCAACCACATCCACATCCGCTCCGTGCGAGAGAAGCAGCTCCGCCGTTTGCTCGTGTCCTTCCGCACATGCTGCGAGCAGTGACGTCATCCCGTCGACACCAGCCGCATCCGCGCCGACTCTGATCGTGGCTTGCCACACCGCTGCTGCTCGCACGCGGAGCAGTCTCATCTTCTGGGTCACATCGCGCGTCGCTCCTTGCTCGCTCGGACAGCGGCGGCGGCTTCGCGGTGTCAGACGTCCAGCTGCGCTCGTCCTCTCCTCCGCCGTCCTCTCCTCCGCCCACGCGCGCATTCGCTTTTCGCCGCTGCCGGACGCGCCGTTCTCTCCTGTGCATTCTCTGCTTGTGCTCGTGCTCTCGGACGTGCGCGTGGGAAACGAGATCTTGAAATGAGCTTCTCACACCTCGCTTCGTTGTCGTGCGAAAAAACGTACCCAGCGGTGCGCGATGGCGAAGATGAATCACTTACATCTTCGAAGTGGCGTTCGCTTGAACCACTGCTTCATCAACGAATGTGAGTCGATGCCAGCTTATCATTAGGACGCAGCCAATCGCAACGTGAGGCACAAGAACCAGAACTACGGAAGGCATGTTTCAAGCGCCACACACGAGTCGTGTGCGTCAATCACGACGCACTGTACCACACACGTCCTCTCACTTGCGGCCGTCGCTCACATGCGCGTGCTCTCTCTCTCTCTATCACGCTGCTCGACTAGCCCTTGAGCACGCGGCCCTTGTAGTCCGTCATGTTGCCGTGGAAGCGCGTGACCTCCTGCTTGTGCACGACCCAGAGCTCGTCGCACACGCGGTTGACGAAGTGCTGGTCGTGCGACACGATCACCACGCCGCCCTTGAACTCGCGCAGCGCCTCGATCAGCGCGTCAATCGTTTCTGCACACACAATCAAGCAAGCAACATCGTCAGAATACACAGTCAGCCAAGTCCCAAACACAAGCACAACACAACACACACACAAAACGCACCCATATCCAAGTGGTTCGTCGGCTCATCCAACACCAGCACGTGCGGCAGGCGCCAGGTCATCATCGCAAAACCCACACGGGACTTTTGGCCACCGGAGAGCGTGCGCGTAGGCTTGATCGCGAGCTCGCCCGAGAGGTTGAACCGGCCGAGGTGCGTGCGGAACTCGTCGCTCTCGTGGCCCGGGTAGATCATCTTCATGTTCTCCACGGCGGACTTGTGCAGGTCGAGCCCGTCGATGTGGTGCTGCGAGAACGTCGAGATGCGCAGCCGAGGGTTCACTGTCACGCTGCCGTGCGTCGCGCGCAGCTTGCCGAGCATGACGTTGATGAGCGTGGACTTGCCCGAGCCGTTCACGCCCAAGATACCGATGCGGCTCGACATGTCGATGCCCATGTGCACGTCCTTGAACAGGAACGGGCTCTGCTCCGAGTACCGGAACGCCACGCCTTCGACCGCGATGATCGGTCGCCCCAGTGGCTCCGGCGGCGGGAACGTCATCTTGAACGCGCGCTCGTCCTCGGGCTCGTCGATGAGCTCGTTGCGCAGGATCTTGTCGAGCGCCTTGACGCGCGACTGCACGAGCGGCGCCTTCTTGGCGTTCGCGCGGAAGCGCTCGATGAAGTCCTGCATGTGCTTGATCTTCATCTGCTGAGCCTCGTACGCCTTGCGCTGCTGGCGCAGGTTCTCCTTTTGCGTCTTCTCGAACGTGTTGTAGTCGCCCTTGTAGTAGCTCAGCTTCTGCGACTGCAGGTAGACCGTGTCGGTCGTCACGGCGTTGAGAAAGTTACGGTCGTGCGAGACCACGATCATCGTCTTCTCGTACTTCTCCAGGTAGTGCTCGAGCCAGATCACGGCCTCGAGGTCCAAGTGGTTCGTCGGCTCATCGAGCAGCAGCAGGTCAGGCGCCATGAAGAGCGCGCCGGCGAGCGCCGTGCGCATGCGCCAGCCACCGGAGAGCGCCTTCGCCGGCCCGTCCACGACGTTGTCTGGGAACTGCAGCCCGTTGAGGATCGTGCGCGCGCGGGCCTCGGCCGTGTCCGAGTCGATCGCGGACAGCCGGTCGTAGATCTGCTTGAGGCGCGTCGCGTTGTCCTCGCCCTTGGCCGCGAGCAGCTCCTTCTCCTCTTGCAGCAGGATCGTGCGCTCGTAGTCCGTCTCGAGTACCACCTCGAGCACGCTCTTCGTCTCAAGGCTGAGCTTCGATGCGGACTCCTGCTCCACGAGCTGGATGCGCACGTGCTTCGGGAAGCCCTCGATCTCGTAGTGCGAGATGAAGCGCAGCAGCGTCGTCTTGCCGGCGCCGTTCTTGCCGATGAGTCCGTAGCGGTGGCCGTGGATGAGCTTGAGCGACGTGTCCGAGAGCAGCGTCTTGCCCTTGAAGTTGATCGTGAGCCGCGGCACGTGGATGTCCTTCTCGCCGTTGTCCGTCGACAGGTCCGGCAGGTACCGCTTGTCCTCCCACTCGCGGTCAGCCTCGGCCTCGAGCGCGTCGCGGTCGTCCGTGAGCTTGTCGATCTTGATCTGCTTGCGCACCTGGCGCTGCGACTGTGTCGACTGCGCCGCCTCCATCTCCACGTTGGTGCGCTGGCGGATGCGGTCGAAGCCCCACATGCGCTCCATGAGCTCTTGCGTCTCGTCCGCGCCGGTCTCCTGCCGCGCCTGCTCCTCAATGGTCTGCACGCTCTCGAGCTTGCGGATCTCGTCCGCGGGCGCCGAGAGCTTGCTGTCCGCGCCGCACAGGCCTGCCTTCGCGAGGCTCTGCGCCAGCTGCTGGCAGAGCGCCTGCGCCTTCGCCTCATCGTCCGTGAACTCGGAGCTCAGCAGGAACGGCGCGACGCTCTCCTCGAGCGCGGCCGCGAGCGCATCCACGTCCGCCGGCCGCTCCTCCACCTGCGCCACGACGACGCTGCCGAGGTACTCAAGCAGGTAGTCATCCAGGCCGCGCAGGGTCTGCGCCAGCGCGCGTGCCACTTCGTGCTCCATGCTGCCGTCGCTCAATTTGGCTTCAAATGCGCTTTTGGGGGTTGGCTCGGTCGATTGGGCTGACCACCCACTTCCGACTTTGCCTCGGTAAACAGCATCCGCTCGGAGAAGTGCAGACACGGATACTGCAAAGGTTTTATCAGCAATGGTATAACAATATACCAAGTATAAAAAGGGAAATGTAGATACAAAGGCCGCAGAGAGTGACGAAGAAACGATCCAAACAGGACGGAAATGTGCTGGAAAGCGAGCTGCGGTGGTCTCCTCGTCCTCCAGCGCAACCTCAGCGGGTATTCGATACAATTACATTACGAGGCTTCTCCTCTCTCACTATCTCACTATCTCATGGCTCCTCCTGCTACAGTCCTATTGACACCGCACAGCCTCTGCTGATCAGACGACGTAGTTCTTGCCCGCGACCATTTTCTGCTTCTGACGCAGCGACGACGCCGACGGGAGCGCCGCGGGAGCTTTCACTTGGCTCTTGGCCCACGAGTAGAACATCACGCCCGAGACCTGCACCAGACAACCAACATCAACCAGTCAGATCTCACCAACTCGTAGCCATCCTGCTACTGCTGGAGTCGGAATGAGAACACGCCTCGTACCACGATGAGCGTCGCGATGCCGCGCCGCGTGTCGAAGCACTGGGACTCCTGGTGGCTGCAGTAGAGCACCGAGCTGATTGCGAAGACGCACACGGCGCGCAGGCTCTGCATGATGCCCGTGGTCACGGCGCCGCTCGAGCCCAGCATCATGAAGTACGTCAGCCCGTGCGCAAGCTGCGAGAGCGTGTAGCCGACGAGCGCCGTGAGGATGTTCTGCGCAATCGCAATAGCGGGGACATCGATGATCAGCATTGTCGCCACGCCGCAGTCGACATTCACAACACACGCATAAACGCACCGAAGTGCTGCCGTTCGCCTCGGCGATGGGCTTCGTCACGAGCTCGTGCCACTCCGGGAGCACAAAGAAGCACTGGTAGACGGCGATGATGGCGACGCACGCAGTGCCGATCTTGAGGCAGAGCTCCTTCGGCTCCGGTCGCTCGGGCAGCTTCAGCGTGTACTCGCCAGTCACTGCAAGACGACAGCAAAGAGCAGTGTTAGAGATTGCGAAGCGACGAGGCGTTGGGAAGAGAGATACGCGTGTGTGTGTGTGGAGAACGCACCATAGTTGCCGCCGTAGAACGCGGCGCCGACGAGCGTGTTGAAGCAGCCCATGAGCACGACGTAGCTGTTGCCTGGATGACAAGGAGCGCGTAATACCATTGAGTCAGCAACCACTAGTAGCAGCAATGCATAAGTGAGCGAGCGACTCACGTTCGCCGCTGGCGCCGCCGAGTGCGCTGAACGCGAGCCCGAAGGTCACGAGCGCGATGCCCATCCACTCCTCCTTCGACACCTGCTTCTTGAGGATGAAGCGCGACATGAGCGCCGACCAGCAGATCACCGACGAGTACACCACTGGAGCAGCACAGTGCACAACAACATGCGGTCGCGTTAGTCTCGGTTGCGGCATCGCATCTATGACAGCTCCGATTGCCAAAGAAGACCCACCTTGGTAGAGCCCGCTGCCGGCCATGGAGAGACCGATGTTGGAGAAGATGCAGCCAGCAAAGTCGAGCACGACGGACACGAACACGCAGAGCTGCAGGTGCGAGAAGGAGAAGTAGACCTTCGACGACGTCACTTGGAAGTCCACGCTGCTGGACGGCGACGAGAGCGCGTCGCTCGCTTCCGACGGTGAGAGTGCGTCTGTGGTGGCTTGGCGGTGCGTGAGCTCCATGCTTTCCGCCATCAGCGACCTAGGTGTCCATCCAGTCAGGTGTCATGCACAACAAAAGGAGCGTTAAGGTGACGAAGGCAACACTTCCAAAAGCACAGGCGAGGCAACCAATCGTACATGGACGGAAACACGTGCTGCTGACTCGTGCGCTCCGGCTCGTCGCCGTCCTCGTTCGCAGCGTCGAAGCCGCTGAACTCGACGCTCTCAGGACTGCTGGACACAGTGACGGAGCTGCGGTCGCTGTCGCTGGCGACCGAGTCGCGAGTCGAACTGCTGGTACTGCTGCTGCTGCTCTTCTTCATGGGGATGAGTCCCACGAGCATGATGCCCAGGTAGTTACACAGCGGCAGCAGCATCGCCTTCTGGTCTGCGCGTCCACACAATGACAATACCCTTAGCATCCACATCGCCACACCAAAAAAGCCCACACTCGCCATTCTGGCCGTACCGCCCGCTCCCTGGTAGAAGACGTACTGCGCCGCGCACGTGGAGAACACGCCCGTGAAGAGGAACACGGCCTGGATCGCGTACTTGCGCACCGCGCCGCTTTGCACGAGCGCCAGCGCCGTGGCCGTCGCCAGCGACTCGCGCTTCGGCGCCGGCGCTGTGTGAAGCTCAGCATGGAGCATTGGGAGCTGCTGCTCTTTCGTCATCGCGTCGTCACTGTCGTCGAACGTCGATGGCTTCATTTCGTTGTTCCTGCTGCCGGTGATGCAGTGGACGCTTAATCAGGCAATGAGTGAGCGAGCGAGTGAGCGAGACTGCGGATGCGTCTCCGTCTCGTGTCGTACGCACAGAATGGGAGGAAGCTCCCGTTGATCTGCGCGTGTTGGGGCCGTTGGACAGTCCCGAAAATGAGGCCCGTCGATGAGATTCGCTCTGAAACGATCGCATATGCCAGAAGCCAGTTTTCTCTTTCTCACTCCATACTGGTATGAATACCAGTATATCAGCTGGCAAACCGGTATGCAGAAGACAATCACTCCGACGTGCTGTGGCCCACACCAAGGCACACTTTGAGCCAAGAAACGCCTCGTCAGTCCCCAATCGGCTCTGTATCTCGAACTGCCGTCGCCGTCGCCATGCAGCGCCACCGCTCGGGCTCCGCCGCGATCGACGCGCTCGAGGGAGCCGCCGGGCCCCAGTCCCCCTTGGGAGCAGAGGCGCACGGACCGTTCTTCAGCGACCATCACCATCTGCACCACCGCGATGCGGACGCGGCGGACAAATCCAAGAAGCGGCGCGCGGCGTCGGCGTCGGCGGCCACAATGCACAAGTGGCTGCCCGCGTGGCTCAACCGCACGTCGTCGTCGCAACGCAAGAAGTCGTCGGACTCCGGCGCCAGCATGCTGCTGCCAGCACCTCACGGCTCGTCGTCTGCAGCGGCGTCGTCGCGGCTGAGACGCATACTCTGGAGCGCCTGCACCTGCTGCGGCCGCGGTCCGCTGCACAGCGCGCGAGGGAAGCGCGTGTATGCTCGCCTCGCACGCCTCTCCAAGACCCAGCTGCTCGTCGGCACGGCGTGTATCGTGCTGCTGCTCGGCGTGCTCGCGCTGCTCCTGCTCGAGCTCGTGGGGCGGCTGCGGTTCCAGGGGTACTTTGTGGCGCAGGACGAAGGCAACGGGCAGCTGGGCTTCTACCACGAGATGGATGTCGACATGCAGGTGCTGCGCGACGTGACGAAGCGACCGGACGGCCAGCTGTTCCCGGCGGCGCTGGGCACGACGCAGCGAGAGGTGTCGGCGTGGATCAAGGAGCGCCGGCGCCGCACGAACGGCCGCAAGTACCTCGTGGGATGCACGGCGGACTGGAGTGGCTACGTGCTGCGGTCGTTCCTGCACATGTTCACGGAGCTCAAGAGCGAGGAGTACGGCTGGGACGACCTCGCAGCGGACGACCCCGTGGGCTTTTTCTACAAGCAGGACCCGAAGAAAGCGCCGAGTGTGCTGCTCTTCTGCCTCAACTCGTTCCACTACCCGATGGCGCTCTTCCTGGAGCACAGCAAGTACTTCCAGGATCTGCGCGCGCTCGGCACGCTGCTGCTCGTGTGGAACGACGACCTGCACTACTACGACCAGTTCAACCCGCTGGAGCTGCGCGAGAAGATCCTGAAGCGCGCCGACGTGCTCGTGGGCACGTACGCGTACCAGATGGACGAGTACTTTGCGTCCGTCACGCGCGAGCTGAACCCGCGCGACATGCCCATGACGCTCTGGCTGCCGCACTCGTCCGGCCCGGACTTTACGCGCAGCTCGTTCAACGACTTCCCGATCCAGAAGATCATCCTCTCCGGCGCGCGCGGCGCGAACTGGTACCCGCTGCGCCACTGGCTCGGCGCGTTCCAGGAGCGCCATCGAGACATGATGGACGTGTACCAGCACTCGGGCTACTACGTCTCGGACAACCAGAGCGAGATCTTCGCGTCGTACCTGCGTGCCTACCGTGCGGGCATCACGACGACGCTGCTCTTCCACTACGTGATCGCCAAGATCTTCGAGATCCCGTCCACCGGCGCGCTGTTGCTCGTGAACCGCGACGTGGGTCCGCTGCTACAGGCGCTCGACATGAACGAGATGGAGCACTACGTGGGCTTCGATCGCATGGACCCGGACACGGCCATGCGCTGGGTGCTGGACCCGGCGAACCAGCCCGAGGTGGACCGCATCCGCAAAGCTGGCATGGACCTCGTGCGCGCGCAGCACATGGTCTCGAACCGCGTGCAGGCGCTCGACCAGTTCGTGATGGAGGGCACGCCGGCGTACACGTTTCCCGCGACATTCCAGCTGCGCGGCGGGCCGTGTCCGTCCGTGGCGATCCCGTCGAAGGACGAGTGCGAGAAGCGCTTCGCGCGCGAGGGCCGCTACAAGTGCGACCGGTGGTTCTGCGGCGCGCACTCGTTCTTCGACCAGTGAGGTTGATGTGATGATGATAGACTTGCAAGGATTAGATGACTCAAGGTGCTGTGTGTATTTGAATATGTGGCTTTGTATTCTTCGTTCTTGTGAGGCGCGATCGATCTCGTCTTCGCTCCTAGCTTGTCCGCCGATATCGTGTGCGTGTCTCTAGGAGCCGAAGGAGCCGAGAGAGGACGGATTCGCGAGAGGCTCGAGCGTTCGCGATCGCCGCTTTGGCGTCACTGCCGGTGACTTCAGCGGACTCCTGCTGGACGCTGCGGATGCGGACGACGACGGCGTGGTGGACATGGAACGATGATGTCCAGCGCCTGACGACGGCGGTACGGAAGACGTCGCCTCGTGCCGCACCTGCGTCAGTGTGGAGCGCTTCCTGGGCTTGCTGCTTTCGCTGGACTCGAGTGCCGCCGCGTCGCCCTCCGGAGCTGTCACTGGTCGCAGCTTGGGCAGCTCGCTGTCCCCAGTCGCTGCGCCACCGCCACCACTCGCAGCCGCAGCAGCAGACCGCCGAATCGCGAGCTCGGCGTCCACGTTAACCTTGGCTTTGTCCATCTTGGGATCCACGAGAGTCTCGAGCAGCCCGAGCACCATGTCCGCGTTGCAGACGCGCGGCGCGGCGGTGGTCGTGGATTTGCTACCGCCGCTGCTGTTCGTCGACGCTAGGTTCTTCACCGCCACGCGGACTCCGATCTTGGGCGACCCGACGGCAAGCGCACTCGAGGAGTTCTTGCTCGGACTCGCCTTCCTCCTGTTCAGCGGATCCCCGTTGCCTCGTGAGCCGTCGTCGTTGTCGCTGTCGCTTGCGTCCGAGTACGAGTCGTCATTCGCGTCGTTGTCCGCGCCGCCGCTGCCTCTCCCATGGTGCTGTCGCGACGCACTCTCCACGAGCGTCTCGATGTCCTGCCACGGCGCGAGGCTGCAGATGCTCACTTTCGCCCAGTCTGGCGGCGCACCTTTCTGCGGGATCGACTTGCTCTCCGACTTGTTCAGCGAGCTGATGGCGCTGCCTGCTCCGGCACCTTTCTCTCGCTGTCCGCCAGTCGAACCAACGCCGGACTTTGCCACCACGACGACGCTCACATAGCTCGCGGCGTTCGCGAGGACGTCGTGCTGGTGCTGCTCGGCGAGCGCCGCGATCGCTGCGACGATGCCCTCCTGGATGATGTTCGCAACGTGCGGGTCGTCGGCTAGATCCTGCTTCGAGAGAGACTGCAGCGCAAGCGCGCAGATGTGGCGCTTCGTGGCTGTCGTGGCGATCGTACCGAGCCGCAGCAGCACCTTGACGCCATCGTGCTTGATGAGCTGCGTGCGGCAGCGCTTGTTGAGCGCGAGGTTGTAGATCGTTACGATCACGTGCTCGCGGGTCTCGGGTAACGACGTCTGCGAAAGCATGAGTGCGATCGGCACGAGTCCTGGCTGCGAGCCGATGCGCTGACTCTTCACGTCCCTGGAGCTTGAGCTCGCAGTAGCTGCGCCGCCAGGCTGAGTCGTTGCTGCTGCGCTTGTGGCTGCTGCTGCAGCCGGCAGATGCGCTTCGTTGGGCTCGTGGCGGGACAGGTTGCGGAGCGCTACGGTGCAGTGGTAACAGAACTCCTCTCCGCGTACACCGACGAGTCCTTTGAACGGCGCGCGCGAGTCTCCCGGGTTCGTCTTGCAGAGCACCGTGATCGCGTCGAGCACGCCGTCGCGGAGCATGCCTTCGTGGCACTTGGCGTTCTTGGACAAGTTGCTCAGCGACGTGATGATGTTCATGCTCATGGCCTTCTCGTCGCTGGACGAGCTCGCGCCGTTGTTCTCAAACCCTTTCACGATCGCGAGGAGCGCGCGCACGATGCCATCGCGAACGAGCCGCTCTTCGAGCTGGTCGCCGCCACTGTCTCCGGTTCCGGCGTCCAGGTTTGCGAGCGCGCAGAGCATGTCGGTCGACACGCGGAGCGTCTGCTTCTCGCTCTCCATCTCAGGGCTTGCGAGGATCGCTGCGAGCGTCGGGACGCCGTTGCACTCGATGAACTTCTTCTGGTTCGCCACGAGTGAGAACAAGTTGCGCAGCGCAAACACGCACGACGCCGTCGTCGCCACGCACGTCGCCATGGTTTTCTTCATCGCGTCGTTGAGCACGACCACGAGCGCCTCCTCGGTCATCATCGTGACCGCGACAGAGCTGCCGCTCAGATTCGCGATGGTCGCAGCGCCGTAGCGCTTCACGTCCTTGTTTTCGGACTTGAGCTCCGCGACCAAGATGCTCAGCACGTTTGCTTCGTCGCGCACGAGCATCTCCGCGACGTCGAGGCAGCACGAGAGGTTGAACAGGATGTTCGCAGCGTATACTTTTGTCTCCGGGTCGCGCACTTTCGCGAGGTTCTTGAGCACGCCGAGGGCTCCTTCCTGCAAGATGCGCTGCTCGTGGCCGCCTCCGGGCACGCTCGACAGGCTGCTCAGGATGCCGCACATGAGGCGCTTGATCTCTTTGCTGAACTCCGCCTGGTACATCTTGGTGAGGATGCGCACGATCTCCATCTCGAGCAGCTGCAGCGCCTTGGCCGGGATCAGCGAGATGTTGTAGATTGAGCGCAGCGACAGGTCCCGAATCTCTTCGCTCTCGAGCCGCGCGAGCTTGATGAGCGCGTACAGGACGCCGTCTTTCACCATCTGGTCGCGCGTGTCCTCGTGGGTCAGGAGGTTGAAGAGCGCCTTGGCGCAGATCGCCTTCGTCTGCTCGCTGTTCACGCGCAGGAGCGTGATCACGATGAAGTCGTCGGTCGTCGAGTCTCGCCACAGCCGGTGCTTCAGGCGTCCGCGCTCGGTCGCCAGGTTGCAGAGCGCGATGGCGGCGCACACTTGCGCTTCGTGGAGCCCCGTGCGCATGATCGTATTGAGCGCCGGCGGGATCTCGGTGTTGGCTGCGAGCAGCCGCAGCCCGCCCGCGGAGAGCGACACTTTCGCGATCGTGAGCGCGCATCGCGACGCCGTGAGCTGCTGGATCGTCACCGCTTTCTTCTCGAGACGCGAGTTCTTCAGCGCCGACTGGGTCGCGAGCAGCAGCAGCGACGTGAAGAACGCCGGAACCTCGTTCTTGGTCGAGCAGCAGAGCTCGTACAGTTTGAACAGGATCTGCGACGCCGCGAACTGCGTCTTGACGATCTTCGTGTCCGTCTTCGTGTCTCGGCGCCGCGAATCGGCAGCAGAGACGCTGAGGAAGTGCTGGATCGCCTCGACCACGCCGTCGCCGATGAGAGACGCGCGCTTCTCGGCGTGGGACGCGAGGTTCGCGAGCGTTGTCATGCAGGTGAACCAGAGCGAGTAGATCACCGGCACGGGCTCCGAGTTGCTCGGCTTCTGCAGCACGCGCACGAGCAGCCCGACCGCGCCTTCGAAGTACAGCACGTCGTAGTTCTCCTGCCGCGTGGACAGGTGATGCAGAAAGCTGATGCAGACGCCGCAGAGCTCGGCGTTCTTCGAGTACTTGGCCGCGAACACGAGCATCGTCGGGATCGCGCCTTGATCCTTGTCGGTCGTGGACTCGGCGAGCCGCGTCTTCATGCCCGGGTCTCGCGCGAGGTTGAGCATCGCGTAGACGCAGGCTTTCTGGATCTCGGGGCTCGCGCTGTTGTTGATCGACGCGATGAACGCAGGCACGACGCCTTCTTCGACCATGCGCTTGAAGTTCTTTGGGTGGAGCATCAAGTTGCTCAGTGCCGTGACGCAGTCGAGCTTGAGCAGCATCGAGTTCACGTCCTGCCGCTCCGAGTCTTGCAGGATGCGCAGCAGCACAGGTACGCCGCCGTCTTGCACAATGTTTGGGCGGCAGCGGTCGTCGAGCGACAGGTTCGCGACCGCGATGACACAGAACTTCTCCGTGTCCTCCTCGAGGCGTCTGCACGCGTTGTAGTCCTGCAGAATGTGCAGCAGCTTCGGCACGAAGCCAGCGTTCACGACGCGCGCCTGTGTCTTCGGGTTGCAGCACAGGTGCGCCAGGATGTTGGTGCAATTCTTGCGGATCCGCGTCAGCAAGTTCGTCGCTGCCACCAGCGCTTCTTCTCGCTCCGGGTCGATGGTTGGGCTCTTCGCTGGCTGTAGCGTGGACGCCAAGCCGCTTCCACCCGAGTCGTCTGTGTCCTCGTTCTCTGCGTCCTCGTCGCAGTCTTCGCTGACGCGCTCGAATGCCATCTGCACGCCGTCCAAGAGCTCCATCACGATCGCGAGCGCGCCGTTCTTCACGAGCAGCTCCTGGTTCGTCTTGATCGCCGCGAGGTTGCACAGGATGCACGAGATCGTCTCGAAGAGCACGAGCTGCTTCTGCGCCGCGAGCACGCTGAGCGCGGCGATTGCTCCGTCCTCGACCAAAGTCGAGCGAGTGGTCGGGAGGATCGAAAGGTTGAGCAAAGCTCGTCCGCAGGCGTCGAGGAGGTCGGGCTTGCCCGTTTTCGCCAGCGCCACGAGCGTGTTCAGGATCGAGTCGCACGTCACAGCGCGAGGGACACCGGCGAGATTCACGAGCCCGTTCATGCACACCTCGCGCACCTCTTCGCTTGGCACCGACGTCATGAGCTGCGTGAGCGCGACGACCGAGCCTTCGTGCACCATGCGGAAGTGGTGCGACTCATCGACTGTGAAGCGGAAGAGCGCGCGAGCGCAGAGCGCCTTGACCGTCGCGTTCGGCGTGTGCGAGAGCTCGAGTAGCGCGCTGATCACGCCTTCGTCGATCATCTTGGCGTATACTTCCTTGCCTGCGAGCGACAGCACGGAGATATTCCCACTCGACGATCGGTGCGCCGTTGCTGGAGGCGGCGTAGCGGTGAGGTTGAGCAGTGTCGCGGCCGAGAAGAGGCGGATCGCCACGTCGTCCATCTTGAGCACGCCGATGATCGTCGCGAGCGCGCCTTCCTTGATAATCTGGAGCTCGGTGCCCTTGTGGCACGAGATGCTGTAGAACCCCTCGACGCTCTTGAGCTTCATCTCCTTCGTCAGCATGCTCGCGCTCATGCTGTTGTTGCTAGACAGATCCAGCATGTGGTACAGCATCGACGACGAGCGCACTTTGTCCTTGTCGACACTGCTGCTGCCGCTCGCAGTCGCTGAGTTGGTAGCCCCAGCGCTGCTGGCAACATTGTTGTTGCTCCCCGTGTCGTTGCCCATGCGGACAAGCTGGTCGAGCGGCATTGGCGCCGAGGCGCACGTCGTGAGCAGCTCCATGCGCGGGTTGCGCTCCTCCGAGCGGAACTTGCCGCGGTCGATGCGTGACAAGTAGATCATGCCCTCGTCGTAGTCGCCGCGCTGGTAGAAGAGGTCGCCGCCGCAGTTCTTCTGGGTCTTCTTCAACAGCGCCTTCTTGTCGCCGCCGCCGCCACTGCCGGCGCCACCGTCGAGATCACTCGCATCCTCTTGCGCGGCGACAGCCCCAGAGGCGCCACTGCTGCCGAAGATCATCGTGAAGTCCCGGAGCTTCGCGGCGGACTCTCCGTCCCCGCCGGCAGCGCCGAGCACTTTGTTGCGGTATTTCTCCTGCGCCTCCTGCCGCCGCCTCTTGCTTGCCGCCTCGCTCCGGATGTGCTGCAAGAGCGCGCGCACGAGGTCGTCCTTGTCCGGGTGGTCGCGCCAGAAGCCGCGCTGCCGGTGCAGCTTCCAGTGCTTCACGAGCTCCTTGAGCTCCTCGATGCGGATCGGCGAGTTGTGCGGGTCTCGATTGCGCGGGAAGAGGTTGTACTTGATCAGATACACGCGCAAGCCGTCGATCTCCTGGTCGCGCCGCAGCGCCGCGAGTCGCTGCTCCATGTTTACCGCGCATTTCGGAGGACTGATCGCCATCGCTCGAGCTGGCTGTCCGGCTTTCGAGAGAGATAACGAGAGCGAGAGCGAGCGAGAGAGAGAGACTCGTGAGCTTGGACTTGGATGCTGCGCGATGTGCGCGCTCGTGCCACCCGGAAGCTGATCTTCGCACTCGTGAGCTCACTTCCACACGAAGAGGTTTCGTTGTCGCTCGAGGCTAATTTTGCCAAAGCCATGCGCAATACGTTTTCGACTCCGCTCGCTGTGAAATGAATGCCATGGCGTTTATATTTTCTTCCTTCATGCAGGTTTGAAGCCTGCGACGCAACACGAACGCACTACTTGGTTTCCCATACATCCTGCTGATCGACCAGCTGCCGATGAGGAGCTTGCTCTTCGATGTGCTGGACGGCTGCTGCCTCGAATTTCGCAGCAGCGGCTACTTCTTCTTGCTTCCTCCGCTCGAAGGCGGAGACGGCGTCTTGCTCGCGCTCTCGACGACGTAGAACTGCTTCTCCGACATGCGGTAGCTGCGCTTGTCGCCGTCGTCGTAGATGACAAAGTGCTCGTACGAGCCCTCGTCGTACCGCTCGACGCTGCCTTCGTACCACTTGTCCTTCGCCCACTTGACGCGGATGCGCTTGCCCACGAGGCGTGACGGATTGTCGTCGCTGTCGTAGAACGTCTCCATCGCTGCCTGCGGGTCGAAGATGCTGCGGATGCGCGGCAAGAGCTTCGAGACCGTGCGATCGATCGTCTTGACCAGCCCTGCGCTCGCCACGCTCACGTTCGCCCAGTTAGACGTCGAGTTGGGCTTCACGAGCACCGTCCTCTTCTGCTGCAGGAAGCCGTCCGCGCCGCGATGTCCGCTGAGCCACTTCTCCATCCACGCGCAGCTCATGTGGTTCTCCTGCAGCCACCTCGCGACGCTGCTGTGGCGCTTCGCCAGACGCGTGAGCATGTCGATCGAGATCTCGGTCGCCTTGTAGAACCGCTGTTGCGACGCCATCACCGCGATCAGCTTCGTCATGCCGTCGTTCAGCCGCTCGCTCGTTAGCGAGTCGCGGAGCTTCAGAATCGTGTTGAGCGTTCGGAAGTATGGCTTCACGTCGTGGTGATCCTCGAGCTCGATGCCGCTCATGATCTTGTCCATCACCATCCCAGTCACCTTGCGGCTCTCCCAGCACAGGTGGATCACGATCTGCTCCAGCGGCTTCGTCTCCTTCGAGTACCGACTCGCTCGCTGCGTGAGCAGCATGATGAACCGCTCGTTCAGCAAGACTTCGTGGTCCGAAGCCGTCAAATCCACGTGGTCGTGCGCCATGTTTGGAGGCAGCAGGAAGTTCTTTCCGACGTCCATCGCTGGAGGCAAGCTGCACCGGATCAGAACCGACAGCAGCTTCAGCACCGTGACGCTCAAGTCGATGCTCTTGAGAATCTGCTTGCTCTTGTACCGCTTCAGCTGTCCCAGCAGCAGCGGCTGCGTGTTGCCGAGTCCAGTGAGGAGCGCCACGATCGCGCCGACAACACTGTTCACGACCAGGAAAGCGCCTTCGTTTCGCCCTGTCTGCACAAAGTCCCAGATCGTCATGAAGTACTGCCGATGGTGCTGCACTGGCACGGACAGCAGCGCAGGCATGAGCTGGATCAGGAAGAAGATGAACTCGAACGACGCTGGCAGCGTCTTCGACCCGCCTCCGCTTCCAGGCTTGCCTCGTCCAGTCACCACAGCTGATCCACCGCTTTCAGTAGCCTTCGCGTCTTCTTCAAACTCGAAGTTCGACGTTGTGGCAATCGCCTCGGACAGCACACTCGCCAGGAGCTCCCGCACCTCGGTGTGCTCGTTGAAGACGAGCAAGTCCAGCAGCAGCTGCTCGTTTGACTTCAGCGTGTTCAGCAGCCAGTAGCAGCCGTCGAACTCGGTGTGGTAGAGCGCGAGCAGCGCAGGTGTCCACTCGAGCACTTTCGAGACGTTCCCGCCTTGCCACAGAGTGCCGAAGACGAACTTTGTCGCAGTCTGCAGCGCTACCAAGCGCGCCTCTGCCGGCTCGAACCTCGGGAGCTCCGAGGCGTTGTCCCTGCCGTCAAGCCCAACAAGACACGACTTGATGACATCGTACGTGAAGTCCAGGCAGCGCGCGTCGTACAGGTACTTTTTCCGCCAGAACAGCCGATTCTCCATCGCGATGAGCTTGCGGATCGGCTCGGGGGCGATCACTTGCGCCACGCTGCGCAGACTCTCCAGGCGCGAGCTCGAAACGCGCTTGAGCTTCGTGCAGAACGCCAGGACAAGTCCGCACGCGGCAAAGCTGATCGGGGTGCTCTGGCGACCGGACGACTCGCTGTCCGAGCTGCTCCGCTTCGGCTGATCAAGAACGAGCTGGAGCTTCGGCTTCTTGCGCGCGTAGATCAGCATAAAGCTGCTGCGCGTCTTCATCCGCTGGCTTGGGCTCGATGACGACGAGAGAGACGACGCAGATGCAGTCTTCGCAGGCGTGAACTCTCGACGATCATCCTCGCCTCCGAAGCACTCGTCTGGAATGTGCTGCGGATCAAACGGACTCACGACAGTGTCGTTGAACTCGAACCACTGGCTCGCATCTGCTCCGATATCCTGCTCTCGCAGGAACGAGTAGTAATGCCCCGAGTTCGCTGTCCCCATGTGTACGACAGTCCCGACGAGCTCGTACTGAGAGTACTCTGGCGCAGTGGTTCTTCCCCCGTCGCTGTGCCCGGACTTCGGCCCGTCTGCCGAGTCGTCAGTCGCTGCTGCCGAGGACGCTGACGAAGACGACGCTCGCTTCCGCTTCTCTTCCTGCCCTTCTTTCGTGTACGGGTACATGTCCAGCTCCATCGGGAACTCGAACCGATCGTGCAGCTTCATTTGCTGCATGCGCTCAAAGTCGAACTCGAACCGCTTCAGGTGAATGATCAGCTGGTCCGGCAACTTCGAAATCGAGATCCGCTTGTGCGTGTCGAGAGTCACTTTCTCGCCAGACATGCTGTCGCCTTCTTGCTGCTGCCCGTCTTCGTCCGCGTTGCTGCTCTTCTCCCACGTGTAACTCACCTTCTCGCCTTCCACCCAGCCGTCAAGCGACTCTTTCAGATTTTTGCGGTCGCGCACTGGCACTGAGATGAAATGGAACGGCTCCGCACGCTCGCTGTACCGACCCCCTTCCGCCACGAGCTCGTTGCTGAACACACCTCCGAAGAAGGTGTTGAGGATGCTCTCGTCGCCATGTCCGCTCGCCATGCCGTTCATCTCCGACTCGATCTGCTGGAAGAACGACGTCAGGAACTCGCTCGCATCCTGCTGGATGTTCACGTCGATGCTCTCGCCTTCCCACGTCGTCAGAGCCGACGTGAACGATTTCGGGCTATAATACGGCTTGGCGGTGCCTTCCAAATGAGCGAACAGCGACTGGAGCTCGTAGAGAAGCCCCTTTGCCTCTCCGGAGCCGGCCGACACGCTCAAACTGGATTCCGCATTGAACCGCAGGATTTGACGCCGGAATCGCGGGATCATAAAGAACGCCTGCATCGTCGAGTTCATGTAGCAGGTGCACCCGAGATTCTTCAAGCCGACGTACTTGGCGCGCTCGAGTGTCTGATGCCTCGTAGCCAGCTCCTTGGCTGTTTTCGCGATTTTCCGCTTCGAGGCTGAGAGCGGCGGTTCTGCTGCAAGAGTTTTCGGCACAGGCGGCGCTCGGAGCGAGTGCTGGTTCGACATCTGCTCGAGCAGATACCGCAGCCCGGAGGTGTTCTCCAGAGAGAGCTCCGTGAGAAGCGCGAAAGCCACCTCTCGAGACGACTCACTGCGGCACTTCGGTTTCTGGAGGTAGTACTGCGACGACGGAGCTTGTGCAACGACGCTGGCGCCAGACTCCTCCTGATCTCCTGCGTGGGCGTTGTCAGGAGTCGCGAAGAGGCATCGGTGGAAGATCTCGTCGACAATCCCTTCTTCCTCGTGCAGCGTGGACGCTATGACTTCGCGCAGACTCCTGCCGCGGTACGGAACATCCAGTCTGCCAGCGAGAACAGCAGGGATCCGCTTCAGGATCGTCAGCAGAGTCGACAGAAGAGCCTCCAGAAGCGAGTCAGGAGATCCCGGGTCTTGGTTCGAAGCCGACTGCGAACCTGGCGCGTCGTCAGCGACTGCTCGTTGCGACGAAGGCGGAGGACTCACAGCAATGGCGTGTTCGTCAGACACCGAGAAAGCCTTCACTCGTCGGCACAGCGTTCTGCACGACGGCAGGAGCGCAAACTCGGCGAGCGTGTCGGCGCTTGAGACGAGCAGCGTGAACACGTTATAGTACTCTTCATCGAACACTGGACCGTCGTACTCGCTCAGCAGCTTGAGGAAGTAATGACAGCAAGCGATTCGATCTTGCTCGCTCTTGTTCCGCGTTGTGGACAACGCTGCGATCAGGTTCGCCGCCTCTTGCCGCACCGGTTGGAAGCGGCTTTTCACGAGGCAGTTCAGGAAGATCTGGCCGTGCGAGGCGTAGCTCTCAAGCAGCGGCAGCGCGTCTCGTGCGGCAGTCAAGGCACACGTCGCGATGAAGGAGAGCGTCCGCGTCATCAGGTAGGCTTCACTCGGCAAGTCGAAGATGTTGTCTGGATCCTCGAGCACTGGTCGGTCGTACGCCAGCATGCGCAAAGCAGCGTCGCCGCTCGGAAGCTCTTGTGGCGGACTACTGCTGCTGGTGATGGAGGCGTCAATGGTGGAGCTCGCAAAACTCGTCCCCTGCTCTTCCACGGCTTGCAAGCTGCTGAGGGTCTCCAAAAGCTGGTGCATGAGCTCTTGAGGGTCGTCACTCAGCTGCTCGTCATCTTGCTCGGCGAGTCTGAACTCTACAAGTACGAAATGACGCAGGAGCTTCAGCAGCTTGGACAAGCACATCACCGACAGTGATCCTAGCGAGACAAGCTCGCGAGGGTTGCACGCCAGCACGAACTTCTTCAAGTGCTCTTTCCCTCCCAGCTTCAGAAAAGACGCGCTCCACCGATTCACAGTGCCGATCATCCCGTCCACTCCGTTCGTGCTCTTCTGCACGGAGTCCTCGTCGTCGCCGCCGCTCGGCTGAGCATCGACTCGATCATCGCCACCCACCGCAAAGCGCTCGATCAACTCGAGTTGGTACAGCAGCTTCGGCGAGCAGGATAGATCCAACATGATATCCCAGTCGAACGACGCAGGGAACTTCCGAATCGATCCGTCGATCCCGAGCGCGTCGTTGAGCGTCCGCGTCCTCTTCTCCATCTGCGTATCCGACGCAAGCAGCCTGAGCACCTTCCACGCTTCCTCGCATATCTCCACTCGCTGCGACAGAAGCGCGAAGAGCAGCTCGAGGTACTGCCCGTTGCTTGAGATGTCCGCTTTCAGCGCGTGCCAGTCGTTTGCAGTCCCCGAGATGATGCCCGCCGCATTCGTTTTCACCGCCGAGCCGCCCATGTCTCGAACAGATCGCTGCACGTGCCCAACAGTGTCACTCTCAACCTTTGACAACATGATCGCTTCGACGTAGTTCACTCGCTTGTGCTGCCCGCTGCTGGACAGCGGAGCTGTGCTCGCGGACGAGATCTTCGCCGACGACAGCAGAGAACTCGGCAGCGCCAGTCCGGAGCTGAACACGCGAGCCTTTTCGAGCGTGAACTTGTCGTGCCCTTGAGCTGTCAGCTTGGTTTTGAACTCGTTCACGATTCGGATCCGTTCCGCTGAATGCCCGGTGTCCTTGGCGATCCGATCCCGAAGCTCGCCTACCAAAGACGTTCTTCGCATCAGGTACCGGAATGGAGCTGCGGATCGCCCGTCCTGCGTCCTCACGTGAACGATCAGCTCTTCAGGCCCGTCCTTCATGCCGCTGCCGGACTGCGAGGCTTCGTTTGACTGAACCACGGACTGGAACAAAAACGTCCCGAGCAGCACGAGCAAGCGGTGCACTTGTTCAGCACTCTCGTCGGCGACGCCAGTCTCACGCTTCTTCCTCTGCTCCAGTCGCTTGAAGCACCCGCTGACGAAGTCTGCCCATACCTCCCGCCGAACGAGCTTCGAGCCGACGTGCAGATGCAGGTGGATCAGGTAGTTGATCCCTTCTTGGCTCACGTCTTCGCTCCCAGCGCAGAGCGCGATGTCATACAGAGTTTCCAAGCCCTTGAGATCGAACGACTCGACCACGAACTTGCTCTTCGCTTCGTCTTGGCTCGAAGAGCCGACGCTCGACGCGCGCTGACCGTTCCCAGCCACTCCCGCGCACGAGATTGCGCGCTCGCTTGTGTTGATGAGCCGGAACAGGCGCTCGAAAGCCCAGAAGGCGTGTTTGCCCATGCCTTTCACGTCCAAGTGGATGCCGATCTCAGCTTTGTCCGTCGTGCGTGGCGACTTGATCAGGGACTGGTAGATCTCCGTCGTCACCGAGCTCGCAAACGCGCTGTTGCCGGAGTACGCGCGGTGGACAAAGTTGCTCGGGTCGGGAATGATGCTCGTGAACCACTCGAAGAACACTTCGCGCTCCTCGGGCGTGTTTTCGACTCCATTGAAGCACTTCCACACTTGCTCCATCAAGGAATACGACAGCTCCACCTCCGATCGCGTCACGATGTAGCCGAGAAACTGCAGCCGCCTTCTCATCGAGCGCTCATGGAGATCCGAGTCGCTGCTGCTCCGCGAACCCTTCATGTAGTTCTTGATCTCTTCGGCGACGACCAGGATGATCCCGAATTTCGAGTTCAGATCTTTCAGCAAATCGCTCGGTGAAGCACTCGTGCGAGACGAGGTTCCGAACGACGCAGCTCGTTGTAACGAGATCCCCATCGCGGACGACGACGACCCCCCGCTCGCATCACTCCCGTAGCCATCGGCGACTCTCTGAATCAGACTCATAGACGTCTCGACAAGCACGCCGCTCTTGATGTTGTCGGCGCACTTTTTGAGGTACTCGCTAAGCAACTTCTGCTGCTCCTTCGACGATGGCGACGAGGAGCTCGCGGCAGCCCAGAGCTTCTGGATGAAGTTGAGCGACGACGCGAGCACGCTTTCCACGTCAGCGCGCATCGCAGGTCGCAGTGAGCTCGCTGAAGCGGCGCTGCTCGCATCGTGTCCGTCCAAGACGCCATTCCACAACAGACAGCACCCCAAATTCACCACCTTGTTCAGCACGTCGACGTCTTTCTGAGCGTTCGAGCTCAGCTTCGAGCCGCCGGAAACGCCGACCAGTGAACTCAGCGTCTTCTTCGTCCCCGAGGCTTCGATCTCCACCACTTGCTTCGACGCAATCATGATGATGCGCTTGACAAACTGTGTGAACAACTCGTCGTAGTCGCTGAGAGGCACTTGCGTGAGCAGCACCATCACCACGTCGATCAAGTCGGCGGAGATAACGCCGCACAGCGCGATCAGCATGTCGAACACGCTCTTCCTCCCTGAGCGCAGCTGATTCATCCCGGTTCGCCACAACAGCACAATGTGCTTTTCATTCAGCAGACCGTTCGCGGCGACGAACTCGTAGATCCGCTTCGAGCGCTTCAGGATCTCCAGGTGCGTCCCTTCCTGGAGCTCGTACTTGGTGCAGGTTTCTTTATCGCCCATGATAACCTCGAGCACGTCCGAAGTCGACAGCCACTCGACGACGTACTTGACGCGAAGCCACTTTGCAACTGGTGGTTTGCCAGCAATCGATGAGGACGACGACGACGAGGACGACGACGAGTCCGCACTTCCGCCCAGAAACGTCCCACTTGACGACGAAGTGGAGCGCCGCATCCCCAGACTCGTCTTCTTCTGGAGATCCTCGCGCCGCTGAGCCATCGCGATCAAGTCGTTCAGCCGAGCGATGCCCAGCAGCCGCTGCGCCAGAAACGGACAGCAGATGAACTTCTTAGACAGATCCAAGTGGAACACCTCGATTGCCTCGGCGAAGACGATATCGCACGCCGACGAGCCTTGGCCATCGGACCCGTTGTACTCGTCTGCATCCGCTTCAGAGATCGAGCCATTCGCGCCGCCGAGCAGAATGCCGTCGCGGTACAGCATGTCGAGCATGCCAACGATGTGGTCGACGAGTCCCTCGTCGTCCTTCAGCTCTTCGCCACTCATGCGCCGAAGCCGCGCGAACGTCGCGTTCAAGAACTCGCGGAAGAAATCTTCCACTTGAGTGTCCACCGACGATGCCGAGCGCCGCTTGCTGCTCGAGCTTCGTCGGCGCTTGTGCTGCACCAAGCAGGGCTTCGTCTGGTACAGCAAGGAGCAGAAGAGCGCGACTTCTCGCAGCTCAACCTCTCGAAGCGCGAGTCGCTGCAGAATGACGCGAAACCCGCCAGCCTGGAGGAACAGATCCACGTTGTCCACAAAGTAGAACGAGCGGCACGGGTGACGGGACGGGATCGTGCCGAGCACATCCGGACTTGCCAGGTACGACGTGTACATCAGCTTCTGGTACCTGCTCGCGTTGTATGTGCCCGGGTACTTGGTGTAGAAGAACATGCACGAGTTGTGTCCGTTCAAGATCATTCGAAGCAGCGAGAGCAGGTGCACCATGACGGAATCCGAGCTCCCGCCTGATGTGTCGTTGCTCAGCAGCTTCGCGACGAGGTTCTTGAGCACGTGCTGGTGGAACGAGTTCATCTCTTCCGCCATTTCGCTCGACAGGAACATGCAGAGCAGCGACTTCTCCACGAACGGGATCAGGTGGCGCGGCAGGTACGTCTCGTGGTTGTCCAGGTCGTAGAAGAACTGGTCGAAGTCCTCGCGCGCCTGCTGGAGGTCCTTCATGTTCGCGTTCCACATGCTCCCCTGCTTCCTCGTGAACGGGTACGACGGCGACATGTACAAATTCACGTTCGTGCCAAGCTTCGCGACGCGGTTGCGGCACGTCGCGCGCGAGAGGTACTCATCGCGGCCTTTCTTCCACGTCGAGATGTTCACGCGGATCTCGGTCGGCGAGAGGCTGATGATCTGCGCGATGCTCCACTTGGCCGCCGAGATGTCCTTCACTTCGATCCAGTTGCCGGCTTTCTGCGTCGTGATGGACCACTTGGAGCTCGCAAAGTCTTCCTGGCTCAGACGGCGGTAACACACGTACGTCCGCAGTTCCTCTGCGTGAGACACACGAAAAGTCAGCATGTGTGTGCAGTCAATCCAGCAGCAGCATTAGAATCCGATGACACACTGTACGTACTCCCATTCGAGGCGGAACTGCTGCTCACAATCGGTTCTGGCAGGTACTCAAAGCCCTCTGGGATGTCCTTCACGTCCCGCACGACGCGGATCTCCTTCAGCGGATAGTTCGACGCTCGTGCCGCGCCAGCGTCGCCTGCAGACGACGACGTCGTGGACGTCGGGGGCGACGAAGCTGACACGCCAGACGCGCTTGGTCCAGTCGATGACGGCGGCGGCGGGCCCTGCCAGTCCACGCTCTGGAACCACACGAAGAGCCCGCGCTGGCGGTCGATTGGCTTGTCCATCCGCGTCCATCTCGGCGCGCTGCTCTCCTTCACTCGGCTGGTTCGTCGCAAACCGCTGCCGCTGCCGCTGCTGTTGACACTAGCGATCTTCTCTGCTGACCGGTCGCTCTCTGGCGGAGGGCTCCAGTCTTCCACCTCGATGCGTATCTGCGTGATGCCGCGCACGCTCTCCGCTCCGTCGGCGCCACTCTGGGAGCCGCTCGCGCTCACGGACGACGACGTGCCTGCCGCCAGCTGCTTGCGCGTCGCGACCGCAGGGCTCAGCCGCCCGCTCATGCTGCTGCTGCTGCTGCCGGCGCTGGCCGTGAGCTTGTACCAGAGATACGTGTGCGGCGTGACCTCGGCGGCGCTGCCTTCGGCGGTCGTCACGCGGTGGAAGCCGCCGCCGGCCGCGAGCGCGTTGCCGTACGTGACCTCCAGCGCGCCGATGTACTCATAGTGCATGGCCGCAGACGCGCGCAGAGCTCGTGGATGCCGGGGAGACGCACGCAGACGCGGGGAGGCGCGCTCAGTCGTGCTCGTCCACGCGGAAGCTTCTTCCTTTGGGGCGTTTGAGCTCTTCCCCTTTCTTTGTCTTGGCTCTTTTACACAGGGCGAGCTGATGCATTACGACAGGATAGAAAGCGGAGTTTCGCTCCCTCGCTAGTTAGATGATATCCCTTTATATCGGAGTCATCTATCTGAGTGCGGGAAGTTGTCGTCCACAATACAGGTCCGCTTACAATACGGAGTAGCGACGGTGGCGCGAAAACGACACCAAGCTTCTCCATTTGGTTATTGACCATTCCCCTCGTTGACGACGCCAAACCGACTCGATCTTCGCCACTACGCTGCTCTTCTGCGTGGACACGTGACCTCGGCCCGAGCCGAGTCGGGGCTCGAAGGCTCTTGTTCAGACACAGAGTCACGCAAGCGAGCCTCACCGAGCCGAGAAGCACGAACGCGTGGAGCCACGACCACCTTGTCTCCAGAACTGGTCTCTGCACTCGACGCCAGCCCGGAGCGTGGCTGAGAGCAATCTCAAGCGACGCATCGACTTGCGCTCCTTCTGACTCCTTATCGCCGTGCACTCTTGATCCGGTGCGACGAGCACGTCTTTCAGCACCGGAAGGGTCGCGAACGCTTCGTGTGTCCCGCTGCTGCATTACTTGGAGCAGCAGTCCCAGCGCGCAGCACTGCCCACCCATGTCTTCGATCAGGATCTTGACGAGTTCGCCTTCCTTACCGGTAGCAATCACGCCCTGCTTCTGGACTGTCGGAGGCGAGAGGACACCAGGAGTGAAAGTC
>JAADWH010000300.1:0-28085 GCA_023335995.1 Globisporangium nagaii
AGGCCCTCTTCGGACTCGATCTCTCACTCAAACATCGGTGGCAGCGTCACAGTCGCGGCGTCCTCTTGGCGTGGAACACCGCCCGCAGCATCGTCTTCTCGCTCCTTGGCAGAACCGGAACCTCCGCAAGCACCAGCAGGAAGAATCGCCCGAGCCTCGAGCCTAGTGGCACCTGGTCGACAACCGCCTCCGCATCCATCTTCACCACGCTCTCCAGCGCGCCATCGCTGCAGACGACACCGAGCTCCGCAACGCTCTCGCTCCACCTCCTCGGGTATTCATGTGTAGATTAGTTTGGCGCTGGACAGGTGGTGGTGGCAATGCAGGACCATGCTGACTTGGAGGGAGCTGGGTGGGGGCTTGGGGGCTTGGGAGACGAGAGAGCTAGCAAGCTTGGTGGTGGCGCTCTCGTGCCGACGACCTCTCGAGGACCTCCCGAGCAAACTGTCAATCCTCGCTTTTTTTATAACCCTTTGAAAATGATCGATAAAATGGATTACTGTATGTTTGCGTCAGCTGTCTAAAATAAGCCCAATCCTCGTTGAAACCGCGTCCACTCGGGATATCCGGGACTTTTTCGTCCCGAAAATAGAGTTTATAGTTTATATCAGCATAAAGAGCCTATTCGACTCTTTAAAATGTTGATTTATTTGTAATCCGTGTGGGCCACCTCAGCTCTTGGTTCGTATCAATCGACGCAAATCTCCAAAATCTCCAAAATGGAGCGCCGCCATCGATACGATGATGTCGGCGAGAGCGCGGCGCCTGCGCGCGACGCCGTAGCAGCGCAGCCCGGGGGCGGGGCGAAGAGAGCGACGCAGCCGAGCGCGCTCACGTCGCTCTCAGACGACAAGCTCGCGCGCTTCGTGATCGGCCGCCAGAAGAAAACCAAGTTCGAGAAGGTGCGTGTGGATGAATGGTATCGTGGATGGCTTCGTTATCGACGCCCTCCTTTGTTCGCTGACTGGATGCACCGCTTTGACGCGCTGTGCATGGGCTCGTGATAGGACCGCGAAGAGCGCGAGGCGCGGAAGCGGCGAGCGGACGAGGAAGCCGCGCAGATCTACGCCAAGTTCGTCGCGTCGTTTGAGAACGAGGACGAGACGCTCGGAAAGGCGTTCGTCCGCGGCGAGGTGCGCTGCGTCTATCGCCTTCGTGTGCTGACATCGCCAGCGTGGAGATTCATGCAATGACGCTGTGCGTGAGTTGTTTGCGCAGACGGTTGTCCAGGGCAGCGCAGATCAACAGCAGCAGCAGTCCGGTCGCGATGCGCACCAGCGCGGCGAAGTCTATCGCCTGAAGCCCAAGGACAACGTCTTCAGCAGCAGCGCCAGTCTGTCGGCGGCAGCAGCACAACTGTCCACTGCCGCGTCGCGTCCGCCGGGCAAGAAGCTGACGGAGATGGAGCGCATGCTGGAGGAGATGAAGCAGAAGGACGTCGAGCGGCAGCTTCGGCGCGAGCAGCACCAGGCAGCGACTACGAGCGCCAACAGCAGCAGTGTCGGCCCACCGCCGTCTGCGAAGAAGCGACGCGAGATCGACCAGTTCCTAGACGAGCTCAAAGAGAGGTATTGTATGGAGCGGCAGTCCCTGTGTTGCTGGATGGCTGAGCCATTGGTTGGGCTAACGCTATGCTGTGCACTGACGCGATGGACAACGATAGGGAGCCCGTGGCTCCGACGATGGACGAGATGGGACTCGGGAAAGGCTCGTTCGATCATGGCGACCCGACCACCACGAACCTCTACGTGGGCAACCTGGCGCCGACGGTCACCGAAGAAGCCCTGGAGGTGCGCGCAGTGTTGCTGCGACTGCTATGGCAGAGCGATGTGCTCAGATGTGCTCTGAACAATGATTGGTTGGACAGGCGCTGTTTGGCAAGTTTGGCGACATCTTCTCTGTGAAGATCATGTGGCCGCGCACGGAAGAGGAGCGCGCGCGGAAGCGCAACTGCGGCTTCGTGAGCTTCTTCGAGCGCTGCGACGCCGACGACGCGCGCGTGAGCCTGCACGACAAAGAGGTATTTACCCCCCCCTCCCCGCCACACACACATGTGCTGCTGCTGCGAGTGAGCTGGCGGCCTCTCCGTGCTCTCTCTCGTGAGAGTGGCTCGTGTGCTGTGTCGACGCACTTTTGGGCCACAGGCAAGAGCGGAAGCATGAGGAAACTAACGGCTTGTGGCATTCGTGAATGTTCATGACATACGCGACCGCTCCTCAAGCTGGACGGCCAGCCGATGATCGTGGGCTGGAGCAAGGCTGTGAAGATCGACTTTAGCGTGCGGAAGGCAGCACGAGCCGCCCCGCCAGCGGTGATTGCGCCTCTGGTGAGTGAGCTGAAGACTGGAGTAACTGCCGCCGTCGGCAGTGGCGGCGAAGCGAAAGCCAAGATCGAGGTCGCGTTACCCGCAGATGCGGACGTGCGAGCGCGCATCGACCACCTCGCGCGATACGTCGCGAAGGACGGCGTGCAGTTTGAGAACGCGATCCGAATGCGCGAGGCTGCGCACGGCGGCGGTGGGAACTCGGAGTTTGGGTTTCTCTTTGAGACGCAGTCTGCTTTGGCGACCTACTATCGTTGGCGAGTGTACGCGTTTGCGATGGGCGACGAGGACGATGCGTGGCGAGAGGCGCCTTTCCAGATGACGTCGGACGGACCGATTTGGATGCCGCCGCCGATCCCGCCGTCGTCCCGCAAGCGGCGACGCTCTCGCTCTCGATTGCGGTCCACTGGAGATCGGCTGAGCAGCAGGCGGCATGAAAACGAGGGCTCGGGTCGATCGTCGTCGCGGAAGCGAAGAAGCGGCAGCTCTAGCGACCGAAGCTCGAGTCAAAGCTCGAGTCGAAGCTCGAGTCGAGATCGATCAGCGTCGCCGAGAAGTCGCAGCAGTCGTCGTAGCGCGAGCTCTCACCGCCGCCGCTCCAGTCGTTCGCGCAGTCGGAGTCGTGGTCGTCGTGGTCGTCGTGATGATGATGACAGCGCAAGTGGTGACAGCAGGAGCAGGAGCAACAGCAGAAGCAGCAGCAGCAGCAGCTCGTCGCCCCGGCGCCGCCGTCGCTCTCGCTCTCGCTCTCGTGGACGACGAGGCTCCAGGAGAAGGAGCCGCAGCGGCAGCCGTGCGCATGAGCAAGAGGAGCGCAAGCGTCGTCTTGAGCGGGACATCCAACTGCTGACAGGTCAGCAGATCGCGCGTGCGAGAGAGATCGAGCGAGGACGTGAGAAGAACCGCCTGCTCAGCGCCGAGTACGACGCGTTCAAGGAGCTGCTCGCGAGTCTGACGTTGGAGCGCGAGTCCGTGAAGACGACGATGGGCTTTGCGCTCGACCACTCGGAGGCGGCAGTGGACATTGTGAGCGTGATCCTGAAGGAGTTCAAGAAAGCGGACGTGTCGGCGGTCGCGATGGTCGGGCTGCTGTACGTGGCGTCCGACATTTTGCACAACAGCTCGGCAGCCGTGAAGAATGCGTCGCTGTTCCGCACGACGTTCCAGGACTGTCTGCCGGAAATCCTCGAGCACCTGCGGCTGGCGCACAAGGCGCTGGTCGGCCGCATGTCTGCGAATGCCATGAAGGAGAAGGTGCTGACGGTGCTGACAGCGTGGGAGAGCTGGAGTCTGTTTCCGCCGACGTACCTCGTGGGTCTGAACGCGACGTTTTTGAGGAAGCACGAGGAGATGGTGCAGGACAGCGGCGATGCAGACGGGTCGCGGAAGAGTGCGGACACGAAAGGCAGCAGTGGAGCGGATGGCGATATTGATGAAGAGCGATTGCGCAAGACGTGTCGCCAGGCGGGGATCCTGGCAACTGGCGACGCGAAGCAGCTGCTGAATAGACTGCAGTGGCTGCAGGAGTTCACGGCTCCGAAGATCGCTCCGTCGTCGGTGGCGTCCAGCAAAACCGCTGCGAAGGCTGGGCTCAAGAATAGCGCAGCAGACATCACGGCATCAGCAGCGAGTGCGCCAGATGGCAACCGTGCGGACGACATCGACGGCGAGCCCATCGACGACGATGCAGATCGTGAAGGTGACGGCGAAGACATTGACGGCGAGTCGATTGATGGCGACGACGAGAATCTGGATGGACAGCCGCTCACTGGAGAGGACGACGACAACAGTGTCGATGGAGAGCCGATGGACGGCAGCGAGGACTTGGATGGCGAGCCACTGGACGAGAACCGATGTGAAGAAGATGTGGACGGAGCTCCGCTGGACGAGGACGAGGACGACTTGGATGGCGAGCCGCTGTAGATTCATCTGAACTGTCACGAGCCAACACGTGCGTTGATATTGTTGAGGACTGTGTGCGAATTGCTGGTTCGTTCCGCTTTCTCTACGAGTGGTACAACAGCTACATGGCGAGCTGGAACAGGTCAATCTCTTCGTCTCCGTCGAAGCCCTCGAGCGACTCGACGAGTTGCTCCACGAGCGCTGCCGGATCTGTCCTCGGTGTGGGTTCGTCGCCGGGTCTGGAGCAACAGAGAGTGAAATTTTCTCCAGCCGTAAGTGAGAGTGGTTCACGAAACAGAGGGATCAGTGATGATCATGCATCCGAGCGTACATGGCTAATGGCTCGCCAGCGACTGTTACTGCTGATTGTGCTGCAGCTGAAGCTTTCTGGGTTGCACGAGCGCTGCGCTCGTGCAGAAGCGCGAGCTGGAGTGTGCGCAGGTGGGTCTCTCGCTGCTGTGACGGCAGGCAATCAGAGAGGGGATCTCGGCGCTCAGGAAGACTTGTACGCAATCACACTTCAGATACTACACGTCGACTGTCTATGGAGGGTAGAGAAGGATATTGCAGAGGTGGTGGAGCTCTTGCAGCTTCTTCAGCGCCGCGACGTCGCACGCGTACGCCTCCAGCGGTGCCAGCGTCTCGATCGCCTACCTGGTCGGGCAGCACAACACAGCAAAAACATACAAGCCAAAGGTGACTATCCCTCACCATAGATCTAGTGTACAGAGCAGCGTGTGTGTGTCTCGCGTACGTCATTGACGCGAGACCAGACGTGGAAGCGCTGCGTCAGGACATCTTCCAGCGTCGTGTGCTCATGCGTCGCTGGCGTGGCAACGACAGCAGAGAGTTGCTGAGACGAGCTCGGCGCCATGAAGCTCAGGACGCTGCTCGCGGGGTTGTCGAGCGACATGGACGCGTGGAACTCCACGTACGCCTTGCTCGTCGCGGCGCCGGCACCGCCGCCAGTGGCCATCGCCGCGGAGCTCTTGCGCTGCATGGTTCCGATGGTTCTGATGGTATCAGATGCTGAGCGCGTCGCTTCGCGTCACCAGCGAAAGCCTGATGCGATGGGCACATTCATCGATCTGATTACTTACCACACCACCGCGCACTTTCCTCCAATCGCCGCGCTTCCGCATCTATTTCGACCAATCAGAGCACCAGCTCAGCTTTGACAAGCAAGAGCTCCTCCCAGATCGCTCGAACGAGGCATGAGAGCGCTTCGCGGACACGAGCGTCCGCCAGTCTCCCTTCTCCCCCGCAGCCGCCACCAGCACGACAGACAGCGAGGCACAGCATGTCACGAGCGCTCAGCAAGCTACTACAGAGGTATGTGCAGGCGTCAGTACGTGCGCTCCTTCGACTCGCTTTACTCCATGTGAAAATGTGCTGAACAATGCATGACATTTTGTGCGTGGCATTGATCTCTCTCTCACTCTCTCTCTCTGTGCGCAGCCAGGGCAAGACGCTCCTGCGCGAAGTGAACGCGATCGACCTGCACACGCACGTGTACCTGCCGCGCTACATGGACATGCTGCGCGCGCGCGAGGACGTGCCGTTCGTACGCAAGCTGCGCGTGCACGCGGACTCGGAGCTGCTCGAGGACCGGCTCGTGATCCTCCCGGACGAGCAGAAGCAGATCGACGACGCGGCGCTGGGCCAGCACGTGTCCATCAGCGCCGGACGGCCGATCGGCGGCGAGTACTGGGACGTGAACGAGAAGCTCGCGTACATGGACCACCACGGCATCTCGGCGTCCGTGCTGAGTCTCGCGAACCCCTGGCTCGACTTCCTGCCGCTCGGCGAGCAGGCGGCGATGGCGACGCTGCTGAACGACGATATCGAGGCCATCTGCGCGCAGTCGCATGGCCGCTTCTTCGCGTTTGGCGTCACGCCGCAGAGCCTGCAGGAGGCCGTGAAGGAGCTGCACCATATCGCCGAGCTGAGCCACGTGCGCGGTATCATCCTCGGCACGTCGGGCTTCGGCAAGGGTCTCGACGACCCGGCGATGCTCGAGTTCTACCAGACGGTACGTTTGCACAGGTGTACAGTGTGCTCTCATGCAGATTTCTCTTCCTCTTGATGATACTCGCCCATGTCTAATCCACATGTGATCCGACTCATGCGATGTTGCGGTGATACGCTCAGGTGGCGGAGCTGGAGCTCACGATCTTCCTGCACCCGCACTACGGCGTGGGCAACGAGCACTACCACAACTACGGCCACGCGCTGTTCCTGGCGCTCGGCTTCACATTCGAGACGACGGTGGCCGTGTCGCAGCTCATCCTCAGCGGCATGCTCGACCGCGTGCCGAACCTCAAGCTGCTGCTCGCGCACTCGGGCGGCGCGCTGCCGTTCCTCGCCGGCCGACTCGATAGCTGCGTGGCGCACGACCTGGCGATTGCCACGAAGCTCCAGCACGCGCCAAGCCACTATCTCAAGGGTTTCTACTACGACGCCATCGCGTACCACACGCCGGCGCTGCAGTGCCTCATCGACTTTGTCGGCGCCGACCGGGTCGTCTTCGGCACGGACAATCCATTCTTTCCGCCCATGGCCGACAAAGACACCGGGAGTGAGACTGCGGCCAAGGCGCTGAGCGAGCTCGACTGGCACTCCACGATCGCCAACTACGAGACACTCGCGGATCTGGACGTCGGCGTGCAGAACGCGATCTTGCGTGACAATGCGGTGAAGCTCCTGGGGCTGTAGACGAGAGCTCTCGCAGCAGATCTGGTAGAAAAGCGAGCCACAGCGTGATCAGACAAAGTAGCGGACGCGTGGCGAAGCACCTGAACCGCTTGAGCTACGAAGGCGGCGAAATGCCACCCACTCGTGAATGAAAATAGCGATGCGTACGTTGATATGCGAGCGCGCTCGTGCAGCGTGTGAGTGTGTGAAGAGAGAGCTCGGCCGCTTGATGACGGCAAAGATGCATTCAGCCCTGCTGCTCGATGGCGTTCACGCTCGAGAGCTCCACTGCTGCAACAGTGTCGAGCGTTGACAGCCGTGGGCGCTGCGCCTGTGTCTGCGCAGGATAGCCGAATGAGGAAAAGCAGCAGCCGTCGCCTTGTGGATCATCACACTCGCTGCGTGTCTCTCGCGCGCGGCTCTGGTTTGACACGCGTGCGCCGGTTGCTTCATGCGCGGTCATCGCGCCTCGCCGCAATGTCGATCCTTGAAGAACGCGGCGGAGATAAGTGCGCGTTGAGACTCTCAGCGAGTCGCTCCTCGCCTTGCGTTTCAGAAATGTGCGCGTGCGAGTGGAGCGACAACACCAGGCAGCAGTGCTGCGTCCATGGCACGCTCAGCACCCGTCTGTTGCTGTTCAGGACACGGCAGTACCCACGAGGCGAAGCGCTCGCTTTCAGCAAGGATGTGCAACGAGTTGACAGACGCCAAGTGGTCCCTTCTTCGCGTGCTGTTCGCTGTCAAGAGATCAGATCCGCTTCAGACTTCAGCTTGGAGAAGTCTGAGGGAGGTGTTGGGAACCTGGTGCATGCAGTGGCGCTGTCGCTGTCGCTACACGACGACTCGCGTGCATGTCGACACCGCTGGAGACTCCGTGTCGTGTGCAGCAGCGCTCTCATGTTCCGGTTGGGATTGTGGACACACAGACGCACACAGACACACGCGCTGAGCTCGCCACGTTCCCCCCACAAGCTCTCCATCACCTGCGATTCAGCGCGGTATGATTATCGAAATGCGATGGGGATTCGTTCGTTCCGGCGTCGTTGAAGTTCCACCACTTGCGTGTCGTGCGGTTGGCCAAAAGTCTGGGAACCTCTACGAATCGATGTGTAGCTGTCATGAACGCATATCCAGAGGCATTTACTATCGGAATCAGTCTTTGCAAAGCAATATCATCCTGAAATCATATCCAAGCCTCTCTAACCTCATAAGCAGCTGTCATGAGCGCTGTTCCAGATGCGGTTAGTATCGGAAACAGCCTCTGCGAATGCATACCCTCTACGAGTCAGCGCGGATCCGTAAAGATGAGGAGTCGCATCTCTGCTCATTCGTAAACACGGTTTGCCTACGTGGCACATTCCGTGTGCTGCTGCAACATACGAGCGACATTCGCGCGACTCCGCTTTTGCTTATCAAAAAAGATCGAAGCCCAAATTGAAGTTCAGGACAAGGAACACGACACCGCCCTCATGGTCCCATAGTGGAGAAGAGACTGCTGCTACTGCTCCGCCCTCGCAGCTCTGCGTGCGTGTCTGCGTGTCTGCGCGCGCGCGCGTGTGTGCCGCTCCGCCATTCCCATTCTGCAATTTGCCAGCTTCCCCCCACAAGCCTCACAGTTCCAGACAGACTCCAAGCTCAGCCATGCAGCGCCACGTCCTCCGCCAGCTGCCGAAGGTGACCGCGTCCCACGTGGCGCACACCGCCGCGCGTGCGTCCATCGCCTCGACCGGCGCCATGCCGTCGCGCCGCTTCTCGGCGCACGTGAAGGTGAAGCAGACGAACCTCTTCATCGGCGGCAAGTTCGTGCCGTCGGCCACGGGTGCGACGTTCGACACGTTCAACCCTGCGACCGAGGACAAGATTGCGTCAGTGGCCGAGGCCGGCACGGAAGACATCGACCGCGCCGTTGCCGCTGCGCGCTCGGCGTTCGAGGGTCCGTGGAGATCGATGCCTGCGTCGGAGCGCGGCCGCCTGCTCGCCAAGCTCGCGGACCTCGTGGAGAAGAACATCGAGGAGCTGAGCGCGCTGGAGGCGCTCGACGGCGGCAAGCCGAAGGGCTTCGCGAAGGCGGTGGACCTCGGTCTCGTGATCAAGACGCTGCGCTACTACGCCGGGTACGCGGATAAGATTCACGGACAGACGATCCCGATCGGCGGCCCGTACCTGTGTTACACCAAGTCGGAGCCAGTCGGCGTGTGCGCGCAGATCATCCCATGGAACTTCCCGCTGCTCATGGCTGCGTGGAAGCTCGGCCCTGCGCTCGCTGCGGGCTGCACGGTGGTGCTCAAGCCTGCTGAGCAGACCCCGCTGACCGCGCTTCGTCTCGGCGAGCTGATCGCCGAGGCGGGTTTCCCGGCCGGCGTCGTGAACATCGTGCCTGGGCAGGGTCCGACTGCGGGACGCCACCTTGCGCAGCACGGCGGCGTCGACAAGGTCGCGTTCACGGGTTCCACCGAGATCGGCTACCAGATCATGCGCACGTCGCACGTGCACAACCTCAAGCGCGTGACGCTCGAGCTCGGCGGCAAGTCGGCCAACATCATCCTCGACGACGCAGACATCGACCTCGCGATCGCGCAGTCGCAGGTGGGTCTGTTCCTGAACCAGGGCCAGTGCTGCATCGCCGGCAGCCGCGTGTACGTGCAAGAAGGCATCTACGACGAGTTCGTGCGCCGCTCGGTGGAAGCCGCGAAGGCGCGCACCGTGGGCGACCCGTTCGGAAAGGACATCGACCAGGGTCCGCAGATCGACGGCACGCAGTTCAGCAAGATCCTGAACTACATCGACGTGGGCCAGAAGGAAGGCGCGCGCATGCTGACGGGCGGCAAGCGCGTCGGCACGAAGGGGTTCTTCATCGAGCCGACGGTGTTCGCGGACGTCGAGGACGATATGACGATCGCGCGCGAAGAGATCTTCGGCCCGGTCATGACGATCCTCAAGTTCAAGACCGTCGACGAGGTGATCAAGCGCGCGAACGACTCGAACTACGGTCTCGGCGCCGGCGTCGTGACCAAGAGCCTCGACAACGCGATCAAGATCTCGAACGGCATTCGCACGGGCACGGTGTACGTCAACTGCTACGACGTGTTCGATGCGAACACGCCGTTCGGTGGCTTCAAGGACTCGGGCATCGGTCGCGAGAACGGCCAGCACGGTCTCCAGGGCTACTTGGAGAACAAGACGGTGATCATCAAGCGTCCGGACGACTCGATGCCTTAAGGGGTTCATTTGCAGACGCGTGTGGTGAGCCACGCGAGTGTATGTACTTGTAAGATGTCCGTAAGATCCACACGAAACCAAACCCAGGCGGTTTAGCATTCTCAATACTGTTGGCACTCACTTCGACTGCAACGCGCTCTGCTATGTTTCTGCAATGCTGGCTGGCAGCCAGGACACGATAACGCTGTGAGTCACAGATGCAGCGCTTGGCTCCATGCAGAATGCAATCGTCCCATCAGGCGCACACCCACGCACACTTGCAACGCTTCCACCACTGGCACCGCTAGCCGTCTACACCGCGGATGGGCGGGAACACCTCGCTCGCCTTGGCCGACGCCATCTTCTCCTCGAGCGCCTTCACGGCGCGCCGGAGCTCGTCGATCTCGTGGCGCTGCTGGTCGATGAGCGCTTCCGGATCCTTCTCGAACAGACTCTTGTGCGCCGCCGCCGCCGTACTCCCCCCGCCACCGTCTCGCACGATGCCCATCGCCGCTTTCTCCATCTGGAGCGTGGCTTTCGACGCGTTGAGCGCGCTGCGTAACTCGTTGATCTCGCGGATGAGCGTCATGTTCTCCGACGTTGCGAGCATGTTCTCCTCCTGGTGCTGCGCCGCGTCGCGCGCGTACTTCTTCTTGAGCACGTGCACGGACTTTTCCAAGTACTCCTTCTGCCGCGTGTACTCGTGCTGGATCTCCACCTCGATGTCGTTCGTCGGGATGTCGTTCGTCACGTACTTCTTGTAGAGCGTAGCCACTTGGAGTGTGAGCTCCTTCGGGTTCTGGATGTGCTGCACGCACTCATAGAGGTCGCAGCGGAAGCGCCGAATCCACGTCTGCTGGTCACCCAGCACTTTGCGGTACTTGGCGATCTCGTCCTGCATGCCGTTGATGCGCTTGCGCTGCTCGCCGATCATGAGGTCGAGCTGCGCGTTGCTCTTGTGGAAGAGCTCGAGCTCGCGGTCCATCTCCTTGATCTGCTCCTTCATGTCGGCAATCTCGTTCTCACGCGGCTCGATTTGCCGCTTCAGCTCCTTGATCTTGTAGTCCAGCACGAACTTGAACTTCTCGAGCTCCTGATTTTTCTTCTTGAGGTCGTAAATGCGCTTCTCTTTCTCGCCGATCGTCTCGTCGCGTGCGCGGATCTCGCGCTTGAGCGCCTGGATCTCTTTCTCCAGGTTCTTGATCTCCTCGATCAAGTCCTTCTCTTTCTCCAGCAGCAGCTTGATCTGGTCGCGCTGGTCCTCAATGTCCTTCTGCAGAGCAGAGAACTTCTTTTTCATGATCCCGTTCTCGCCTTTGAACCGCAGTGTCGCCTCCCGCTCTGCCTGCAGCTTCTCCTCGTACTTGCGCTTGATGCTCTCGATCTCCTCATCCACGTCCGCCTCCACCTGCGCCACAGTCTCCGCGTACTCCCGCCCGAGCTCTTCTTTCTCTTCCTCCATCTGCACACGCAGCTGCTTGTCTTCGTTCAGTCGCTGCTCAAAGTCCTCGGTCACATCCGCGACATACTTTTCGTGGGTGTTCACGAGTCGCGCCTGCTCGTTCTTCCAATGAAGACTCTGCGCTTCGCGCTGCTGGAGCACTTCTTGGTACTTCTCCACCTCCTTCATGATCCGGTGCTGGTACTCCGCCTCGATCTCCTGCATATGGTGCAGGTGCTTCTCCTCCATCTGCTTGATCTTCTCCTCGTACTCCATCTCGATGTCGTTCTTGTCTTCGCGCAGCAGCTCGTACTTGTTCTTCTCCAGCTCGATCTCGTGCGTGAACTTCTCGGTTAGATCTTTGAGGTTCTCGTTGTACGTCATGTCCTTCAGGCGAAGCTGGTACTCATTATGGAGCATCAGCTCGTCCACCTTGTTCTTGAGCTCGACCATGAGCGTGTTCTTCTCCTCCAAGTCGCTCTTCGTCACCAGGATCTCTTCCGAGAAGTTAGTCAAGTGATGGAACTCGCTCGCGCCGCCGGTCGCACTTCCGCGACTGTCCTTCACACGCGGACGTCCTTCTTTGTCTCGGATCTCGAAAATGCAGATACTGCCATCTTCGCCAGCAGCGAACAGGAACGAGTCGTCGAACGAGATGCGCAAGCGCGTGACGGGAGCACTCAAGCACTGGAACTCGATGGATTCGCCCGTGAGCGGGAACTTGAACGACCGGACTGCGCCAGGACGATCCGGCTCGCTTGTGGCGCCGAAAAGCATGCGCTGCGAGTTGGACAGCACGATTTGGCCGAGCACGCTCTCGCAGATGAACTCCTTCGTGAGCTGCGACGACGGGAACTCGATCTCCTTCAGCATCTTGTCGCTGCCTACAGCGTAGATTGCAGTGCCCTCCCGATTGCAGAGCGCCGAGTAGTACGGAACTCCTTTCTGGACGAACTCAGCTTCGCGCTTGGCTTCGTCCAAGTCCCACTGGTACACTGCGCCGTCCATGCCGGCAGAAATGAGCCCCGAGTCGTCCGAGTTCCAGTACAAGCAGCGCACCTTGCCGTTGTGTCCGCGCAAGTTGGCGACGAGCTCGCAGGAGAACAGTGAGAAGACTTGGATCGTGTTGCCGTTCACCGCTGCGAACAAGTGGCCGCCTGTGCTGAACTGGCACTCGCGGCACGCTTTCACAGCGAACTCCTTGAACGGACGAATGTCGTCCATCAAGATGTTCATGAGACGCAGTTTGTCGGCAAAACCAACCAGCAGGTAGAGTCCCGACGGGTGGCAACTGACGCTGTGCGCTTCTTCGGTAAACTGCTTCGAGACCTCGCAGCATCGATCGAGGTAGTTCCAAACGCGCACAGTCTTGTCCAGTCCGCATGTGACGAGGATCGGCTTCCGCACACAGACATCCATGCCTGTCACGTGCATCAAACCGCTGTCACTCGGGCGATGGAACGACGAGAGCACGTGCTCGACGTCATCGCTCTTCATCACCGCGCTTGCCATCTCTTCGCTGCTGCTCGACGACAACGCAGCACTGTTGCTGCCGCCGGACGACGCCATGAGAGTCGAGCTGATGCTTGATGACGTGGAGATGACGCCGTTCGTGCTGTGCTGGTATGGGAACGTGAGTAGCTGGCCGCTGGAGAGCGCGACGACAATCGAGTCTTCGTTTGGGCTCACGCAGATCGTGTTCACGTGACCCGGAAATGAGTCCACCTTGACTTTCCGCTGCAAGACCAGCAGCTCCGCCGCGTTCTTGTCTGCCGTCGACGCCGTCTCCGTCGCGACCGCGTACATGTACACCATCGTGTCTTCAAGACCACAGAGCACGCCTTTCGACGTCGACACGAGCGAGCACACACCTTTGCCCTCGCCTGGCGACGCTGCGAGCCGTGTCACGAACTCTCCGCCGTGGAAGAGCAGTAAGTCGCCAGCTGCCGTTCCTGCGACCATGTAGTCTTCACGCTGCTTGATCCACGTGTGGCACAGGAAAATGTGCGAGTCCATGCGCGGACTCGGCATCGGACGGAACGCGTTCTCGAGCACGCGGAAGTACCGCACGAGGTTGCTCCCGACGACGCAGATCAGTCCTGGATCCACGTTGCTGAACGAGCAGGACGACACGAGCGGTGTCGCGTGGTTCCCTCCCGATGCGCTGCTCGCGCTCGCGTCGCTGGTGCTCCCGGACATCAAGCCGTTGTGGTTCAGGTTCCCGCTGGGACCGCCGACACCAAGCGACATCATGCTCGCGCTCGAGGCGCTCGCCATGGATCCGCCACTGACGCTTCCAAAGTGCGTGCCACCACCGCCTCCTAGCATCGCCGAGCTCGGTGCAGGGTGAAGCGTGACGTGGATGGGACTCTTGATGCTCGCCACTGCCTTCCCCTTGGACCAGTTCCAGCACGTGAGGATCCAGTCAGGCGCGCCTCCCTGTGTCAGCAGAAGCTGGTTGTCGGCGCTGAACTCCATGCTCACGTACGACTTGCCCTGCGTCTCGGCGCTGCTGAGCACCTTGCGCTTCTTGAGTGTCTTAAGGTCATAGATGCTTACGAGCCCGCGATCGCTCTTCTCCGCCACGGCGATGAACCGGCGGCTTGACGCGATCGCGATCGAAGTGATGCCTTCCGTGTTCTCTGTGCCCGTGATGAACTTCTGGCGCTTCTCGTCGAGCGAGTAGATGACCATGTTGTGGCCCGCAGGGTACGCGATCGCCTGGTCGTCCACGTACACCGCATTGCTCGCGACATCCGCCTTCAGTCCAAAGATATGACTGGCAAACAAGCAAGCGTATTCGAGAGCAGCAGTACAGTGAGTACGAGCGCATGTACCGAGCAAGTGTGCAACCAGACACACCAGACGCAGGAGCATGCGTGCACCAT
Source organism: Globisporangium nagaii (assembly GCA_023335995.1). Lineage (NCBI taxonomy): Eukaryota > Oomycota > Peronosporomycetes > Pythiales > Pythiaceae > Globisporangium > Globisporangium nagaii. Next base: position 14,447 of record JAADWH010000300.1, read on the forward strand.
CTTCGAGAGGCTCACGCACCGGTGGATCAGGTTCACTGTCGCCATCGCGGACCCCGACGCAGCAGCTCGCGCGCTGTGATCGATGGCGCGGAGAGGAGAGCAGCAGCACTGGAGCTTCGAAAGAACTCGCGAGATCAGCGGGACTCGGAATGCATGAGCAGTTTCACAAACCCCCTTGCGCCTCTTCGCCAGGCGCGTCACTTCACGCACCGCCTTTTAGGTGTCCAATCACGCTGGTGAGTTCACCTGCTAGCAGCATCGAGCACCACCGGTGAGAGCGCGTCCCGTGCAGCTCGCGCATGCAGCGTCGGCCATCAGCGCAGCGCCGACGTCGCCATCCGCTCTTCTCTTGTGCGCGCGGATCCCGTACTGCCAAGGCGACTTCAGTTGCGCACACACTCCGCGATGCTGTCATTTCGACCAATCATATGCGAGTCACATAATTGTACCCAATCACATCGAGTTTTATGGCTTACCTTGAGATCGCTTTTTGTAGGTTGCCTCTCCTCGAAGTCCAGAGTTTCAAGGTTGATTTCGCTCACTCACTCGCTCACTCACTCACTCAGCCAGTCATCGTGTCGAAATCCTGCCCTGCTCCACACACTCGCTGACAGCAAAAGTTGGCGCGAAGTGTTTCTTCCGACCCTCGTCGCGCGCGCTCTTCCCGAGCCCGAGGCAGCGAGCCCGTTCCACATCGCACAACACGCGCTGAGATCGACCAAAGGGTCAGCGGAGGAGGCATCGTCACGCGCGGTCCTTTCCTCCTCGCTTTCGTCCGCTCGCACGCACGCGCCGACAGTGTGTCGTGTGCGTCAATTGGCGATTGGCTGGCAGTGACCACCCCGCAGCACGAAATGGAATCAAGGCGCCGCGGCGTTGCACAATGGCGCGTCAGACCGATTGATTGACAATCAGGTGCACCTTTACTTTCTCGTGCTGGAGGCGCCACGCAGACCCGATCGAGCAATCGCGGGGAGCGTCGTTGATGAGGGCACTGCTGCGCCCAGCGTCGCGCGCGCATGCCAATCACGACCGCACACCAGTCGGCATGAGTGGCGAGCTGCCACGACCTCGACAGTGGCCAGATGTCACCCTTCTTGCTCCACGAATTACTACGGCTGCGAGTAACCTGGGCCGATATGCAATTCATCGGGCTCTCGAAACGCTCACATCGTATACATCTCTATCAAAGCAGCGCACTGAACCGCACACTTGAGCAGACGTGTATGCAAGCTGCAAGGCTCAGTCTGGCTTGACTTTCGATTTTTGCTCTCGCTTTCGTTGAAGCATCGACCCATCCCCATCTCGGAAACACTACCACGTTACGCAGGTGGCGCTTTGCATGTTAAAATCAGTATTGAGGGTGGCGAAACGATGGTCTGAGAGCGCTGCGATGAAGTTGCTCAGGATCGGAAAGAACCGCCGTCGTTGCATTGCGCACAGGGCTTTTCTCTGCGCTTCATCCGTCGTTGCTCCGACTCTTTTAGCTTTTCTTCTTTCGACAGACTGGCTGACTGGGAGCTGCCAAGCCCCGTTTCCCTCCCGGCCAGTTCTGCCGGCCGGTTGATCCCCTGACCCCCGCTGGCTGCTGTCTGAGAGCCCGAGCCCGCCGCTTCGTCCCGCCGCGCGGCAGATCACTCGACGTTTGCATTGGGACCCGACTACTCTCGCGCCGCGCACTACGAGAGTCTTACTACACCGCGCTCCTGCCAGCCCCCTGCTCTCCTGCTTCACAGCAATGGTGTCCATGCTCAAGCGCTCGATGCGCCTGCTGCTCGTCGTCGCGGTCGTCGCGTCCTGGACCGACGCGCTCGCGCAGCAGTCCACCGGCAGCTCCGACAGCGCCACGCCGATCACCCCGGCGCCGGCGTCGAATGTGCCGTCGCCGTCGCCCGCGGCGTCTCCTTCGCCGTCCGTGACCCCGTCGCCGTCGCCCAAGACCCAGAAGCCGAGCGCGACGACCGCGACGCCAGTGAACGAGAGCGCGAACGGCAGCGAGGCTGGCGCCACGACCGCGCCGCCGACGCCGTCGCCGACCCCGAAGACGAGCGCCTCGGCCGGCTCGACGACCGACGATGTCGTCGCGACGGTCAAGACCAAGTCGTCCAAGGTCACTGCGGTGACCGCGATCACGGCCGCGCCAGTCGCGGAGGACACCAGCACAGCGGCCGCGGCGCTCGACGGCGACTCGGTCAAGTCCGAGTACGGCACCAAGGCGCCGTCGGCGACCGAGACCGTGTCGACCGCGAGCGCCAACAGCAGCTCCAGCGGCTGGATCGTGCCGGTGATCATCGGCTGCGTCATCGTCTCGGCGCTCGTGGTCGTCACGTTCTACGTGCGCCGCAACCGCAGCGACGACGACGACGACGACGACGACGTCGACGACTTCCAGCGCCGCACGAACAACTTCTTCCAGCAGCACCCGCGCACGACGAACCACCAGAGTCTAGCAGCCGCGACGATCGTGGTGGACCCGGAGCCGCCACTATACAAGCCCAAGCCGGAGCCGTCGAGCGTGCAGCTCAACGCCGTGTCCGTCAAGCCGACGACGCGCTCGCCGCGCAAGTTCAGCATCCCGATGCTCCAGAGCCCGTCGCGCGCGTCGGGCGACTCGATCGACGGCCGCGACACGGTCACGGACCACTCGCAAGCGAACAACTTCCGCATCACGTCGCCGGGCAGCCTGCAGCACCACGACCGCATCTCGGCACGCTTCACGAGCTCGTCCATGAGCGGCGTGACGCTCTAAAACGATCGCAGTTTTATGATGAGGGCGGTGTGTCTCGCCGTCGTCTTCTTCTTCGTCGTCGCCGGCTTCGTCTTCTTCTTGGAATCGCTTCCTGCTCTTCTTCCCAGCGGCCGGAGCGAGTGTGTATTGTGTGTGTGGCGTGGCGTGCGGAACCAGGCAGGGCGAGTGAGCAGAGCAGGCGAGCAGAAGGCGACGAGTGTGTGGCTGGCTGACAGGTCGTCTGCGGACTGCTCGCTGCCTCTCTCTCTCTCTCTCTCTCTCTCTCTTCAACCACCACTGACGCGCAGCAGGAATGGACATACGCAGCAGCAGACAAGAGGTGCGGAGGTCTGGCATTGCGGTCTGGAGAAGCAGAGAGGAAGGCAATAGACTATGATGCCTTTTGTTTGGAGAGCTCGCTCGTGTTTTTAAGTACCCGCTGTGGATGAATGAAAGAAAAGCAACAGCTGTGGATGGACCGTGCTGAGTGCATGGATTAGTCGATCTCGTGCGCGTGTGTAGCTCTCCGACACATCTCGCGAGCATGCGCTTGGCGATCGTCGTTGAGCGAGGGCGACATGATAGCAGCATGTCGCTCTGACTCTCTTTCCGCGACTGTCAAGTGGACAGCATGAAGCAATCGAATTGCGACCAATCAGGTCGACCGACGCGCCATTTTGGTCCAAGCGTGCTGCTGGAAGCATCAGCCACGAAACGGCTTCAACGTGCACCACGAAGAGTCGCGAGCGACGGAATAATGAGCGAGCAATGCGCTCGCAACATGCGCCGGAACCATTGCGAGCTCGTCGGAGCGGACTCGTTGGACACGAAGCGAGGTGCACGCGCGAATCCCGCAATGGGCGACGATCCGTACGACTTTGAGATCGCGATCCCCGCTGCCGGCGGCGGTGGCGGCGGGAAAGCTCAGAGCTACAGCTCGCGACGACAATACGGAGACGACAGCGGCGATGACAGCAGCGACGTGAGCATCAGCGCGAGCGATGAGGACGAAGAGGATGAGTCTGCCGAGTCCGTCGAGGCAGCAAAGCCCAAGCCAAAGGCGGCGCAGCAGCAGCCGCAGCTGAGCGCTCGCGGTGGCGGCGCTGGTGTAACGTCGAGCTCGAGCAGCGCGCTGGACAAAGCCAAGAATTTTCTGTCCAAGTACTCGACCAAGGCAGTCGACACGAAAGGCAGCAAGCCGGCAGCGAGGTATGAGTGTGCACAGCTTTCTTGCTGTGGCAGATGAGACAGCGGTCTCGATCCTGACAGCGAACTCGCTTCGCTGTGTGTGTGGATGCTTGTTTTGCAGTGCTCGCTCCAGCCGTCGAGTCGAGCTGAGCCTTGACGACTCGATGGACTTCTCCCCGGACGAAGACAGCGACGACGACGACGAGAAGAGCAAATCCAAGCGCACGCAAGGCAAGCAGCTCGCGAAGGCTGCAGTAGCGACCGCGTCAGCCGCAAAGCGAGTGAGTCTCTCCGACAGCGAGGACTACGGCCTCAACTCGGACGACGAGCGACGCAAGAGGCAGCAGCACGCCGCTACCAAAATGCCTCAGAGATCCGCGCAGCTGCTGTTGTCCACTCAAGCCAAGCAGAGCGACTCGGAAAGCAGCGGCGGTGGCGACAACGATAAGCATCGCTCGCGCACAGGCACTCCGGCGTTGCCTGCGAACAAGCCGAGCGCTCAATCAGTCGCAGCCACCAAGCAGCGCAGCGTGGACGATGATTCTGTTGGAGAGGGAGAGGACGACGATGCAGTCGCGTCGTTCATGGACGAGTCGGACGAAGGCGCCCCGCCGCCATTCAGCGCCTCAGCGACGAAAATCGAGCCAAAGCCCACGACCTCGCAGCTCTCCGCACCGCAACCTACTTTGAAGAACAAGAGCGACAAGGTTGAGAGCGAAGAAGAAGAGGAAGAAGAGGATATCGCGAGCACGAGTGACTACATCGAGAGCTTTGGAGATGAAAATTTCCCGGTTATGACGAAGCCCTCTGCGGCGGTAGCTCCGGCAGCCGCGCCTGCTGCGCCAGCTTCTGAGAGCGGTGCCTACGAAGAAGAAGACTTTGACGACGAGTCTGGGGTTGCCCCGTCATCGCCGGCTTGTATCACCAGTGCTGCTCAGAGCAGCGGTCGACTAGAAGACTCTGCAAAGATCGAGCCGACGTTTGACTACTCGATGGACTTCTCGGACGATGGGAAAAACACCGACGACATCAAACAGACGACGGCGGCGGTGCTGGCGGTGAGCTCGGTATCTGAAGCGCCAGCTCGCTTAGCAGCATGCGAGGAAGATGCGCGCTCGTCGTCCAGCAGATCTGACGAGGGAGACCGAAGAAGCGAGCACAGTGATCTTCTGGGTTCGGATGGCAGCGGCGGAGACGACGACGACGCCAACAGTGAGCCATCTCGTCAGGTTGAGCTGCCTCGCGATCCTGCGGATGAAGGCACTCGAGCGATGTCGCCACACCTTCGCGATCAAAGCGACTCGGGCATTGTCATCGCCGACGCGGCAGCAGCTGCATCGCGCCTCACTGTTGACGCAGCTCCCCACACTCGCTTTGCTGAGGATCTGCGTGAAGCAAAGCCTCAGTGCGAGAGCGTAGCCGCAGCAGCAGTAGAGCATGCAGACGCGGCGACACGGCTGGAGATTCCATTTGCTGCTGCTTGCGATACATCGAAAGCGCGTAGCGAGCCGCTTCAGCGCGCACTCCCAGTTCCCGCAGCATCAGTCGCTCGATCTCGCATCTTGATCGTCCGCGAGTACGAGCTGCCAGATCGTGGACAGACCGAAATGAAAGACGCAAGCACGCAGTTCACTGGGAACCACGCAGCGATCCAAGCAGACCTCACCCCGGACGGGATGCACAGCGTGGCTGTGGATTCGCCGCCTCGCCTGCCTGAGGAATCACTTCCTGTGCCTCCCATGCAGCATGTTTCCGCATCTCAGCCGAGCGAGCAGAACCCGATACGAGATCACAGCAACCGCCCTCTCGGCGAGCGTCCTCATCCAGCAGTAGCAGCAGCTCCACCCCCGCCGGTGCCAATACTCCCTCCTCCCGCGTACAGCATGGACGCACTGCGCCTTCCGTCAGCGACAACGACGTCTATCTACAAGCAGCAGCTTCTGGCGCTACAAGAGCAGATCCTCGTGAAGAAGCGTGAGACGGAGCGACTCGTGCAAGAGCGGATGGCGTTCCAGTACTCGACTCTCCGAGGAACCGAGCGGGTGAGTGGCGCAGTATGCCATCATCACGATCGTTGTCGATGCTTTGTGCTCACCAGCACCCACGTGACGCCACTCTCTGACTCACACTCTCTATCGGAACTCGTGTTGTGCTGAGCGAAGTTTCTGTCGTCGAACCGACCAGGAAAGCTCGAGCTCTGGCAGGCTCTCATGCGCGTCGACCCGACCTTGACGGAGCGAAAAGCACGCGAAGTAGCTCAGCTCACGACAGAAAAAGCGGCGGCTTGATCCTAGCGACGCGCGAACTGGCATCACAAACGTAGTCGCACTGACTGCAGTCACTGTTGCTGTCAAAATGACTTGGCGTTGTCGTCGACAGAGCTCGATCGCGATCAGATCACATGGACACTCGAACCACTAGTTGCGCCAGGAATTCCTCGTACTCGATCGTTCCCGACCGATCCTGATCAAAGACATCCAAGAGCTGACGCGCATCGTTTCGGGAGAGTCCGTGATCCGTCACCAGCGCTTCGAACTGCTTCTCCATTAGCCGTCCTTGCTCGTCTGTATCGTACTGGCGGAACACGGACTGCACCGTGGCGAATGACGCCAAGATCTTTGCAAGTAGCTCCTTCTTCAACCTTTCGATCGTGTCCAACGACGGCTCTCCATGGGCGACAGTGGAGTTTCCGCGACTTTTCTTTCGAGTTGTGGCGTCAGTCTTGCGAACACTAGCAACTTGGTATTTGCCATTCTTTCTCGTTCCACCCGGCGATCCGCGCTCGTTCTCCTTCGTGATAGTGAACCCCGCGATGAACTCCTTGTAGTCGATGAACCCCGAGACGTCTTTGTCGAGGTGGCGAATCACTTTGCGGATCTCCACTTCAGGGAACCGGTAGGCTCGCAAAACTTGCCGGAACTCTTTGTACTCCAACCGCCCGTTGCCGTTCAGATCGTACTTGCGGAACGCTGAGCGCAGATCGCGAGTCTTCTCGAGCATGCGCAGCGCGAGCTCGCGCTCGATCTCCAGAATCGACTCGAGCTCTTCCGGATCGAATGTTTCTTCGTCGGTGCCTGGGAGCATCCCAGTGAGACCCACAGCGCCATGCCCGCCTTGGTTGAGACGCAAAGGGTTGAAGATCGAAGAGAACTCCTCAAAGTCGACGGTTCCGGAGCCGTTCAAGTCCAGCCTCTTGATTAGAGACGAAATGTCCTCGTCGCGAACGATACCGTAGCGCTTCATGAAGCGTCGGAACTCGTCGTGGTCCAGCTCGCCGCTGCCGTCTTCGTCGTACTCGTCAAACGCAGACTCGATGGACTGGTGGCAGCTCAGCACCCGCTTCATCCACTTAACCTCCAGCTCTCGCTGCCGAAGAATGCGGGCTTTCTTTTCCTCAGCTGCAGTCTTTGCCGGAGTCAGCGCGCTCGCTCTTCTGGGCTGCGCGTGAGCAGCGTCCCTGCGCCTCCCCAGCCGCTCTTCGTAGAAGATCGTGATGAACTCTTCGTAGTCGATCGTGCCCGACTTGTCCACATCCAGTCGCTTCAGCAGAGTCTCGATGTGCTCGCGGTCGCTGATGCCAAACGCACTCATGAGCTGCCGAAACTCGTCGTAATCCAGCTCGCCGCTTTGGTCGAGATCAAACTTCTCGAAAGCCGCTCGGATCGAGCCGTGTGCCTCCACAGCTCGCTGGATCCACACTTCTTCGATTTGCCGTAGCTGCGACGCTCGCTCTCGTTTCAGCAACAGTGCGCCGCTCGGAGCCGCTCGTGCGTTCTTCGTGTTGGCAGCAGCTGCAGACTTCTGGTGCGCAAGGCGCTGCTCATTGAACACAGAGAGGAACTCCTGCAAGTCGATTGTTCCAGAGTTGTCCGCGTCCAGTCGCTTGGTCAGCAGTGCGATGTCGTCATCGCTGCTGATGCCGAACTGCTCCATGAGAGCGTGGAACTGCTGATAGTTGAGCTCGTCTCGATGGTGGTGATCGAAATCGCGGAATGCGTCTTGCACAGAGTCGTACTCAGAGAGCACATTCTGGATCCACGCGAGCTCTCTCTCACGCAACGACGCCAGACGCATCTTCGTATCTTGCTTCGATTGCGCTTGTTTCTGCTTGCCGCCTCTCACCTTCGCGCGACCAAACACGTGCATGAACTCGTCCATAATGATGGCTCCGCTGCCGTCGGCATCAAGCTGATCGATCAGAGCATTGATCTCGCCATCGTTCCGCATGCCGTAATGCTTCATGAATCGTCGAAACTCGTCGTAATCCAGCTCTCCGCTGCCGTCCGTGTCGTGACCTCGGAATGCCTCTTCTAGCGATCGATGCTTCTGCAACACTCGCGCGACCCAGAGCGTGTGCTGCTGACTGGCACCGAGAGTGCTGCTTGCTGGCGGATGCTTCACCGGCGAGTCGTGGATGCTCCACTTTCTCTTTTGGACAGCAGACGAGAAGGCTTTGTAGCTCACTTTCCCGTGCGATCTCTCATTTCTGCCACCTGAGCTCCCTTCGTCTTGATCGATCTGCTTGATGACGTGGAGGATGTCGCTCTCCGAGAATCCGTAGTCCCGCATCAACTGCGCGAACTCCTCATAGTCGAGAAAGCCGCTGCCGTCAATGTCGTACTTGTTGAACACAGCGAGCAGGCGCTCGTCTTTGTCGAAGTAGCTCGTGTCAGCTGACTCGCGCGTACCATCGAGTCCATCGTCTTCATCGCTGTCGTCATCCGCTTGATGCAGTTTTACGAACTCTCCGAACTCGATGATCTCGGAGCCGTCGGTGTCGATGAGAGCCAGCAACCCGCTGAGCTCGTCTGCCTTCAGCTTGATCCCCATTCCGACCAAGAATGCTCCGAACTCCTGGTAGTCGAGTCCGTTCTTGTGCTCCGAGTCGTACTTGATAAAGTCCTCGCGCAGTCTCTTTCGAGCGCTCTTCGCTCCGTGACCATTCCGCAGTTTGTCACCAAGCTTCTGCTGAACAACGTGCAGGACTTGGTGTGCCTTGGCTGGAGAGAGTTTGGTGAGAGTCTCGCGGTGGAGCGTGCTCGACGCAGGCACAGCAGAGATTGGAGCGATAGGAGGACGGAAGAACAGCAAGCCTGCAGCAAACTCGTCGTAGTCGATCGTGCCGGAGAAATCGCGATCCAAGTACTCGATCGCTTGGTGCGTTTCGTCTGGAGTGAAGTTGTGCTTCGCCATGAAGCGCTTGAACTCGTCGTAATCGAGGTGTCCGTTGCCATCGCCGTCAAAGTCCATGAACACTTCTCGAATGCTTTTGTTGTGTCCCATCACACGCTGCCGCAGCTTCGCTCGGATCGACTCCATCGGGTCTTGATGCTCTAGAGCTGCTGCGCCAGCCTTACTGTTCTTCGGTGGGCTGCTGCTCTCGTGCTTCCCAAGTGGCTGAGCGAGCTGCTGCGCTTTCTTCGGAGAAGCCTTTGTCGGGTACGCTTGGTTCGCACCGAGCTTGACATCACTGGAGAAGGCGTGGAACGAGATCGTTCCTTGGCTGTCGCGGTCCAAGTACTTGATCAGCCGCTCGATCTCCGTACCAGCAAACCCGTGGTCACGGACAAACGTGCGGAACTGCGCCAGCGTCAGGTAGCCTCTCCGGTCAGTGTCGTACTGGCGGAACGCGTCTTTGATGTTCTGCGTCTTACTTTTCACCAGCACGCGCTCGATCACTTTCCGGTGCAGTTCCTTCATCGCTCGTTCCTCTGAGGAAGACGTCGCTACTCCCTGGTTCGCAGCTCTTCCGAGCGCTGCTTTGCCTCGACGGTCTCCGCCACTGCTCACGCCGTCGTTGTTCGGGAGAAAACGCTTCGCGAGCACTCTTGCGTCGATGAACCCGGAGGACGAGCCTTGCGTCTCGAACTTGTCCAGCAGAAACGCGGTGTCGTCTGGAGATTGGCCGAGCGCGAACAGGCATTTGCGGAACTCAGCAGCATCGATGTCGGCGTCGCCGCTGAGGCTCACGTTCTCGATGTGTGCGATGAATGTCTTGATCGTGCCGGCTGCAGGGAGGTTGGACTTGTTCGAGTCACCTCGGAAAGAAGCGAGCGCTTGCCGAATCTGGGTCTCCAGCCTCGCCAGCCGCTTGGCGTCCTCGAGCTCGCTGGATGCACCTTTTTGCTTGCGCTGCACAGGGTCGCGGACAAACAGAAAACGTGTCAAGCCGAGTGAGCTCCTCGTGTGTAAAGTGTGTGTGCGTTAAGCACGAGATTCAACAACACGCACCTCATTCGTCGACGCTGGCGCATACTTCTTTTCAAACTTGTGCTGGCGGGTGCCGTACGAGTTGGTCTCGCCAGTGCGCGCATTCTCTTCCGGACCGTGGTGCGCCTCGCGCACAGCTGCTGTCGAGTAGTTCCCGTTCCGCTTCGAGCGCGGCGACACCATCGTCTGCGCACGAGTCTGGATGCAGGGCTAGACGCACACGCGTCGCCGAACTCTGCGGACGCAGCGGGACTCCGCGCTCGCGAGCGCTGGAGCAAAAATCGCCAGCGGATCGAAATAGATCTGCCCAAGCGGGAGTATTAATACCGATCTGCTTGCGCGCAGATTAAACGGCGACAGCGCTAAGCGAGCGCTCCGGGAGCAGCACAGCGCTGCACGTGCAATGCACATTGCCGCATCGTCTGTCGTGGGCTGCACATGCTGCTGGGATTACCGATGTCGCTGCCGTCGAGTCTGTCGATGTTGATGTCGCGGACTTTTTGCAAGTCAAGAGGTTCCCAAGTATAACGTGGGTCACATGATTTTTGGGTATATCCCATCTAACCCAGTATAGCGTGGATGATGGCACGCGCCACACTTTGCTTTCGGTCAGCGCGACGACAGAGGAGGCAAAGGCAAAAAGCGTCTTCGATGGGACTCGAACCCACAATCTCCGCCTTCGGAGGGCGATGCCTTATCCATTAGGCCACGAGGACGTCCTTTAGTCTCATACCAAACTATTGTACGGACAGCAACCCGACAAAGCCCGCTGCGAACGCTCCACACCGAATACGCACTCGCGGCGCCTCCCGCGCCTCCCTCGCGCTCGAAATCGCGCTCAAGCGCTTGAGCGCTCCTGCCTGTGCTCCTCGCGTCACTGTCTTGCTCTTTGTATGGGACAGGATGCGCTGCTGGTTGCACTTGGGGCCAAAATGAGAATGCGAATGAGCGCGACGCGAATGGAGATGGAAGACGGAGATGCGATCTGCGCGTGAGTGTGTGTCGTTTACGGTATGCAACGCAGCCCTCGCGCGCGCACTTCGAGGTTCGAATCGAGCAGCCATCGGGGTCGGCTTCTTCGTTTCTTCCGAATGGTATGAGTGGAAATGGCGAGAAGCGACGGCGTCGCGCGCGACGCCACCCACATGCCAGCGAAGGATGGCGTCGAGATTGACTGCCGCTTTGATTCTGCCGCTGCTGCTGCTCTCTCTATCCCGTAGCGACGCAGGACTGGAGATGACCGTCCATGGAACAACAGCACGCCACCTCGGATAGGATCGATGGGATCGATGGGATAGATTGGATCGGATGGATAGTTATTATACATAAATAAGCTAACGATCGCCTCTACTTTCCTGCCTGCTTGCTGCTATGGTACGGAGAAACCCGCGCATGCCCGGATCTGCTCGGTGGTGGTGGTGGCGGTCTGCGTGTTGGCTCGCCATTGGGGACGCTACTGCTTGCGGGGTGTGGGGTGGGGTGGGGGGGTGGGGGTGTATTCTATCGCTTTGGAATGACATCGACGACGACGGACGGACGGACACACGGAAGACTCGCTCGCTCGCTCGCCTTAAATAATCTGCTTCCGGCGCGCGATGCGCACGAGGCTGATGCGCAGCAGCACCATCGCGAGCGCGCGCTGCTGCTTCTTCACGTGGAGCCACTCCTTGTGCAGCGCCGCGAAGTGCTGCATGAGCTTGCGGTGCGCCTCGGCGTGCATCTCGCGGGTCTGCATCATGCGTGTGAGCAACTGCGTCTCCTCCTCGCGCTCCACGAGCAGCTCCTGGAGCTCGCCCTCGATGTCCATCTGCGCGGCCACGCAGTGCTTCGCGAGTGCCTGGTCGCGTCGCACCTCTTTGCAGAACGCCTCGATCTCGTCGATGCGCTCGAGGCACTCCTCAATCTCCATGCTGTACTGGTCCACCTCGTCCACCTCCTTCTCGATCGCCTTCTTCACGCGCAGCATACGCTGGCGCAGCGACGACGAGCGCGAGATGATCGCGCCGACTGCCTTCTCGAGCTCCTGGCGCGAGATCGTGCGCGTACCCTTGCTGGGACTGCTGCTCGTGGCTGTTGGCTGCTGCATGGTGGGCTTGGGGTTGGTGCTGGTGCTGGGCTGGGTGGGCGGGTGTGCAGCACGCGCCAAGTTGCAGAATGGCTGCTCGCTCGTTTTGCTTTGCTTTCCACGCGTTCGCTCCGAGCGAGCGGCAACGCGGAGGCGACCTCGCTTCCTGCTTATGCTTGATGACCACATGGCATGGAAGCGTCTCTTGCGCCGCCCCATCCCAGCGCTGTCCACACCCACGTGCGCGCATACTGAAATCAAGTGAAAGCGCTGGCTGGAACAGCGCCAGGGACGAGCGAACGAACCCACACCAAACACACAACGGTCCACACTTTTGGTTTGCAACCCTAATCTAGAAACGCATGTCCTCTGGCACTTGATAGTGACTCACCAGCGATGCGCACGGACGCGGCGCCTGCTCGCACCCCAAAATCCGATAGCCTGCAAAGCTGCGTATAGCCACTATTTATATCTGATTTAGCGGGAAGCGCTTCTGACTTGGAAATCTGTTTTTCACGATTTTGCTGCTGTTGTGTTTCCAGATAAGAAACGCCTTGTCCAAAAGTGTGCGCTCGGATGTTTGAATGAGAAAAAACAAGCAAAAAGCAATCAGCACACACTGACAGTAAACCGCGCGCGCCTGACCGAAAGTGCGCGATCGGGTCGTAAACGAGCGCGAGCGAAGCGCACGGACTGGAGCGTGGCTGCGCACGAGCTCGGATCCCGAGCTCGGATCCCGAGCGCCGCTGCCGTGTTCGGCGAAGTGATGACCTCACCGTGGTGATATCCTACACGACTGCTTGGTAGAAATGGGGTTTCCGAGAACAGCGACAACGCGACGCTCCGATTGGGCGAGCGGGTTCAGCGACGAAGATGCGCTCTGACTGGTGCGAGAGCGAGCTGAGCGGGTGGGTGCGTGTCGACTCGATCACGCTCGCGGTGATGTTCCGCGCGCCGCGCTCAATTGCACCAGCCAAAAAACGCTGCGAGCTGGGATGTTCAAATGGTTTGAGCACCTGCTCTGTCCTCGCGAGCGCACAAGTGCTTCTTGCCGCTCAAAGGCAGACGCTCTCTTTCTCTCCTTACTGCACCCACGATCGCATGGCACTGTCAGAACGGAGCGAGTTGGTTTCCGCGGCGCGAGAAAGCGTGGGTGCGCGAAAGTCCAGAGCAAATGATGATGGTGGAAGGGATCCTTGCTTGCCAGAACCCAAAAGGGAAATCCCCATTCGGAGATCCGCGAAACGCTGGTTTGAATGATTTGGCGCTTCGGAAAGAGGCAGAAAACGATGGCCAACAGTTCCAATCCCGAGTCGTATCTTGAGATTAGTATTCTCGCTGCCGCCAGTTCTCGCCAAACTGGGTGAAGAGGAAGCTGCTGACCCGAAGTTGAGGTCAACTCTCCACGCTCACCTACTTCATCTGCACCACCCAAAGTAAAATAGAGA
>JAADWH010000301.1:0-27941 GCA_023335995.1 Globisporangium nagaii
AGAGAGAGAGAGAGAGAGAGAGAGAGAGAGAGAGAGAGAGAGACGTTGGCGCCGTCGCCACCAACGCGCGCTCGTTCACTCGCATCCCTTCCCTCGTGCCAGTCGCGAATTCGCCTTGTCCAGCACACGTCCGTTGCTCACACCTTCCAAGCACCGCCAACAGCCACGGAACCTGCGCGGATCATGAGCAGCATCAGCAGCTACAGCTCGCGCAAAGCGTCCTCGCAGATGGCGCCGACGGGCCTCGTCGTCCAGGGCGAGTACGGCCGCGAGCGTCTCGTGTTCTCCGACCAAGAGATCTGCGACGACCTCATCGCCACGATCCCCAAGCTCCACGACGCCGTGCGCCGCGGCACCAAGGGCGAGATGTGGCGACCCGTGGCCGTCAAGGACGGCGTCGACAAGTTCGAGCTCGTGCCGATCGCCGCCGGCGCGAACGGCGACGACGACCTCGACCTCATCCACGCCGTGGTCACCAAGACGGAGCTCAACTGCCACATGCACGAGGTACTCAACGTGCTCGTGCACCAGGACTCGTCCACCTACGAAGCCACGATGAAGGCGCTGAACGGCAAGAAGTTCACGCAGGGCGACGTGCTCTTCCAGCAGCGCTGCAAGCTCGTGGCCGACGACCCGACCAGCTCCTCTCGGTTCTCGCTCACGTCCAGCAGCGCCGACAGCTCCGCGCAGTCTGGACTTATCTCCGTCAAGCTGTCGACGATCAAGCCCAAGTTCAGCCTCCGATTCGGCTCCAAGCACAAGCGCACGCAGAAGCTCTGCTTCTCCACGTTCACGCACAAGTACCCGTCGAAAGACCGCGCGGTGCACATCATCAAGACGCTGCCAAAGCACGTGCACGACAAAATCGTGCCTGCCGAGGACCGCTCGTCACTGCGCCGCGATCTCGACCACCTCGGCGTGGGCTTCGACATCCAGTTCTTCCCGACGCCCGGCAAGGGCAGCGCGGACCAAGTCACGCGCGTCTTCGCCCACGGCTACGCGTCCACGACGCCTCCGGACGCGTTCGGACAGCTCTCGCAGAGCCGCCTGCCGACCTACAACGCGCCGGAGCTCGCCAAGCGCCGCGAGTCAATCATGAACCCGGAGGCGAAGCACGTGCTGAACCTGCTCGCCGACTCGCTCGCACAGTTCGAGCGCATCATCCGCCGCCGCCGCTTCGGACTCCAGAGCTTCATCTACTTCCCGAAGCAATATGAGAACCCGGAGCTGCTCAAGGCGTGCTCCATCTGCACCAAGGGCTTCAAGTTCTACCGCCGCGACTTCTTCTGCCAGTTGTGCGGCCAGATGTCCTGCGGTGAGTGCTCGCAGCTCTACGAGGTGGAGGCGCGTGCGGGCGAGCTGCGCCAGAACCGTGTGTGTCTGAGCTGCGTCGTGCGCGTGGACAACTGCATCTTCGACGACGAGAACGTGATCGAGGCGCTCGGACCGATCGTCGTGGACAACGACGACCGCGATTGGTACGACGACGACCGGTTCCATCTGTCGGTGGACGAAGCTACCGAGAGCTCTGCATCCGTGTCGTCGGCGCGCAGCTCCATGGACAACATGACGGACCAGCTGTATTCAGATGATCCGTCGCAGTGGTCGCTCGCGCTCGAGACGCTCGGACAGCTCGTGAGCCCCACGGCCAAGTACGAGTACGAGTACCTGGACCCGAGCCAGAACGAGAAGCAGAGGCAGAAGCGCAAGAAGAGTAAGAGCAAGAAGCCCAAGACGCTCGAGCAGAAGGTGCGTCAGGACGTGGAGAACCATCTGAGCTACAGCCTGCGCCTAAACAAGGACAAGTACAACCCCGAGGAGCTCGTGGTCGCGAGCAAGGAGCGCGACTACACGCTCGAGTTCGACGCGACCAAGACGATGTCGCCCGACCAGCCGATCGCGCCGCGGCCGAGCGCGAGCAAGGAGACGACTCGCGTGAGCTTCATCAACAAGGCGAAGCTGCTGGACCCGGCAAGCGACAACTCGGCGCTCAACATGATCGCGCAGGTGGCGGCGAAGCGCATGAACTGCCCCGTGGGGTACATCTCGGTGATCGACGACAAGGCGTTCCACGCCGTGGGCACGTTCCCGCAGACCAAGTTCCCGCCCATGCCGCGCAACGAGATCATCTGCTCGCACACGATCTACGAGGAGAAGCCGCTCGTGGTGAACCCGTCGCGCGACATGCGCTTCCGCAACATGCCAATGATCAAGATGAGCGAGACCAAGTTCTACGCGGGCTTCCCGATCCGCGCGCCGGACGGCTCGGTCGTTGCCTCGCTCTGCACCACGGACCGCGTGGCGCACAACACGATCACGGCCAAGGAGTACGCGACGATGGAGTCGCTCGCGCAGCTCGCCTCGGAGCTCATCACGACCAAGGCTGGCATGTAGGCTCTGTGAGGTGTATAGGAGAACTCCGCTCATTCCTCCCCCTTCCAACCTACCTAGCGAACAGGAGCTAGGTCCACACAACCGCGCGCGCAGTCAGGGCCGAGTCAGGTCTCTCGAGCGATATGAGCGTTGGTATTACGTAGTCCACTAGATATAAGGAAAGAGTGCTTGGCCATCACGAGATCTTGTTCCGCTCTTCAGCAGCTATAGCGCGTCAAGCCGGGCAAGAGAGCTTCCCAGAAGCAGGCGCTCGAGGGACTGCGAGCTGGCTTGGGAAGCACGCGAGAGGCTCCTCCTCACTGTTGCCGCGGGCGTCACTCGACCGGCAGGAGCCGCCCAGATGCCAAGGCGGTGAGACGACAACCCCCAGAGCAACCCCAGTCAGCCTGCAACGTGGCAGGCGTAACCTGTCGGTCAAGGCAGCACCAACCTCAGCGTCCGCCCCCGAGACAACAGTGTTCACTGGCAAGTGACACACGGCATCGCAAGCGAAGCGGAAGTGTGCGGGCTGCGATCATTCATTGAAGAGCCCCCCTTCTTCCGGCAGGTTACTCACGATCGAGTGTCATCTCGAATTGACGCACTCATCGAGCGCGCTAGGACTATCCACACACAGCACCTTTCATCCGGTCTGCATCGAGCAACGGCAGCAGCTCTCGCATGAAAATGAAAGTGAGAGAAAACAACAGAGAGAGAGAGAGAGAAAGAGAGAAAGCTATGGCAATCAGTGCGATCATGGTGCCGACCAGACGCCTTAGACGCAGCACCTGGCATGGAGCCAAACGCCACGGCGCGAAAATGTGCAGGTGCACGAGGTAAAGACCGTGAGGGAGGGAGGGAGAGAGGGAGGGGGAGGGAAGGCCAGAGGGTTTGTCGCTTCTGACATATCCTCCTCCGACCAGGACGGAGCAGGGGTGCACTCTCGGGGGACTCTCGGGTCGTAAAGTTGAGCCACCCATTAGCACCAGCCAGATCCAAACTCAGATCAAGGACAAATCGCGTTGTCGAGACGGAAACGACACAGGGACACAGCGACGCGGCATTTAACAACGCACATCAACACACCGACGCGGGGAGCTGGCGACGCATTCACTCGAGCGCGACAGATTCAGCCGCAGCCGCTTCCGACGAATCGGTTGCTCCACTTTGGCTCTTCTCAAGCAGACGCGGAGGGCAAGGCTGTTGTTGTTGTTGTGTGTTTCTCTTTGTTTCGGAAGGTGGTAGGGTGGTTCAACTTCGACGCCCGCGAGCGACACAATAACTCCCTGAGAAGCGCTCTCGATGGAAACTGGGAGCTGCTCCAAGTTCCCCCCGACAGTGAAGGATCAACTCCTCAGAGAACAACGGCAATGTCCTAGCGCGCGAGCCACCTTCCAGACAGCTATGCCGTTGCGTTCGCTGAGGCGAGGTACGACGATGAAGCCTCCCGTCCTGAGGACAGGACGAAACCACAAGCTCCGAGGCGCGATTTCGTTCCGGTTGAGAAAGCGTGAATCCGTCGACTCGGCGAAGGTTATAAAGCAAGCTTCGTTTAAGCCAGCGAGAATAAAAAGGCAGGATAAAGGGGTTCTCTTTCGGGGGCAAACCCTCTTCGAAAAGCGAACCGCGTCGAAAACCGCCTGGTCTCATTTCGCTCGAGGAGAGCGATTTGCCGTGTCGTTTGTAAGACAGCGCCTCGAATGCAACGAGCATGCAGAAGCGCGTCAAAGAGAGGGGATGCGACCGTGACACTGGCGAGGATGGTCAAGTCATCCGCAACGCTCGCGCGTCAGAGCCGAGCCGACTGGGCGTGCCGCTGCGTTGAAGCAGAAGGAGGACTCACCGCTGCTTTGTAAGGCTGCAAACAGAGCGTAATCCGCGGCGCCAGACGAGAACCGCGAAGAGAGTTCAGCTCGGGCGCGGCCGATCCTTTTCTATCTCCAGCATGCCGCTTCCGAGAGCCCTCACTTGGCCATTTGCATTGTCCTCGACAAGCGCTCCGCTCTCTCCCCTCCCCACCTTACTGTCTCCCTCTACAAGGTATCCTCCCCCCTCTCACAAGCCATGAGCAGCGTGCGCAGCGGCAGCACATACAGCTACAGCTCGCGCAAGGCCCTGCCGCTCGGCCCCACGGGACTCGTAGTGCAGGGCGAGTACGGCACCGAGCGCCTCGTGTTCACGGACCAGCAGCTCTGCGACGACCTCATCGCCACGATCCCCAAGCTCCACGACGCCGTGCGCCGCGACATGCGCGGCGAGCAGTGGAAGCCCACGCCGACGCCCGAGGGCGTCGAGAAGTACGAGCTCGTGCCAGTGGCGGCCGGCGCCGACGGCGACGACGACCTCGACCTCATCCACGCGGTGGTGGCCAAGACGGAGCTCAAGTGCCACATCAACGAGGTGCTCAACGTGCTCGTGAACCAGGACTCGTCCACCTACGACGCCACGATGAAGGCGCTGAACGGCAAGAAGTTCACGCAGGGCGACGTGCTCTTCCAGCAGCGCTGCAAGCTCGTGGCCGAGGGAAACTCGCGCTACTCGGTCTCGTCGCGCGGGGGCGACCCGACGGCGGACGCTGAGCAGCAGAACGCGCAGTCGGGGCTCATCGCCGTCAAGCTCGCGACGATCAAGCCCAAGTTCAGCCTCAAGTTCAGCCGCAAGTTCAAGCGCACGCAGAAACTCTGTCTCGCCACGTTCACGCACAAGTACCCATCGAAGGATCGCGCGGTGCACATCATCAAGACGCTGCCGAAGACGATCCACGACCAGATCGTGGACAGCGAGAACCGCTCGGCGCTGCGCCGCGAGCTTGACCACTTGAGCGTGGGCTTCGACATCCAGTTCTTCCCCAAGCCGGGCGGCGGCAGCATCGACCAGACCACGCGCGTCTTCGCCCACGGCTACGCATCCACGACGCCCCCGGACGCGTTCGGCAACCTGGCGCAGAAGCGCATCCCACGCTACAACGCCGTGGAGCTCGCCAAGCGCCGCGAGGCGATCATGAACCCGGAGGCGAAGCACGTGATCAACATTTTGACGGACTCACTCGCGCAGTTCGAGCGCGTGATCCGGCGCCGCCGCATCGGACTCCAGAGCTTCATCTACTTCCCGAAGGGCTACGACGACCCGTCGCTGCTCAAGTCGTGCGCGATCTGCGTCAAGCCGTTCAAGATCTACCGCCGCGACTTCTTCTGCCAGTTGTGCGGCCAGATGTCCTGCGGCGAGTGCTCGCAGCTCTACGAGGTGGAGGCACGTGTGGGTGAGGTGCGCCAGAACCGCGTCTGCCTCACGTGTGTCGTGCGCGTGGACAAGTGCGTGTTCGACGACGAGGACATCGTGGACGCGCTCGGCCCCGTGGTCATCGACAACGACGACCGCGAGTGGTACGACGACGACCGGTTCCACTTCGACCTGGACGACCGCAGCGAGACCGTGTCCGTGACGTCGTCGGACCGCAGCTCCATGGACAACATGACGGACCAGCTGTATTCAGATGATCCGTCGCAGTGGTCGCTCGCGCTCGAGACGCTCGGACAGCTCGTGAGCCCCACGGCCAAGTACGAGTACTCGTACCTGGACCAGGACCTGCAGGCGCAGGTGAACACGAGCAAGCGCAAGAAGACGCGCACGAAGAAGCCCAAGACGCTCGAGCAGAAGGTGCGTCAGGACGTGGAGAACCACCTGAGCTACAGCCTGCGCCTGAACAAGGACAAGTACAACCCCGAGGAGCTCTCTGTCGCGAGCAAGATGCGCGACTTCAAGCTCGAGTTCGACCCGACGCGCACGATGTTCCCGGACCAGCCGCTCGCACCCGTGATCGACGCATCGAAGGACAGCAAGCGCGTGGACTATATCAAAAAGACGAAGCTGCTGGATCCGGAGGAGGACCTGTCGGCGCTCAGCATGATCGCGCAGGTGGCGGCGAAGCGCATGAACTGCCCCGTGGGGTACATCTCGGTGATTGACGACAAGGCGTTCCACGCGCTCGCGACGTTCCCGGCGATGAAGCTGCCGCCGATGAACAAGGACGAGGTCATCTGCGCGCACACGCTGTACGAGGAGAAGCCACTGATCGTGAACCCGTCGCGTGACATGCGCTTCCGCAACGTGCCAATGGCCAAGAAGACGGACACCAAGTTCTACGCGGGCTTCCCGATCCGCGCACCGGACGGCGCGGTCTTCGCGACGCTCTGCACCACGGACCGCGTGGCGCATAACCACATCACGGCCAAGGAGTACGCGACGATGGAATCGCTTGCGCAGCTGGCTTCGGACCTGGTCGCGCAGAAGGTCGGGTACTAGGCGCTTGTTTGCCCCCCCCCCCCGACTTCTCCTCACTTCACGAAGCCAAGGCGGTGCGTCTCGACTGGATGGGTTGGGCTGTAACAACTGGAGGCGCACTGGCTGGCCGACGGGAGTACACTTCCCCGTGCATTTGCTATTATGAACAGAGTGACGTAACAACAATTTATTAGTTTCCTTGTCAACAAGAAGCGTGTTGAGTCTGCGACCCGTACCTTCAGATGGAGTCTCGGCGGCTGGCTGTCTTGATCTAGCTCGGCTCGGGAGCACTGGTTCGTCGGCAGTCGATCTGCTGTTGCTGCGGGCTCGCACCTGAGCCCTTCGCGCCGCAAAAGCGCAAGTGAGCCTCGGAACGAGCTCTCGCTGTTTGCGCTGAGCTGGTCGAACCAACGATCGGACACTTTCGAGCCACTTTGAAGCGAAACAGCTGGCGCGATCATCGACCATGACGCTAACGTGAGTAAACACGCTTGGGATGGCGTGAATGCGCTCTAAATCATCTTGAGCTGCCGAGCTGAGCTCCGGCGCACGCCATCGCCGTGCACTTCGCAAAGCGCAGCGTCAGCGCCCAAGTGAAAGCATTTACTTGATGCCACCCATCAGCCTCTGTGCGTGCTGGCGTGACGAAAGAAGCGAATGTTTGAGCAAGATGGTCGATTGGTCGCGCAGCAAGCTGCAGCTCTCCGAGTTGCTGCAATCTCAACTGGGGAAAAGTGTTCACTCGCCGCACACAACACCATTGGGGGCTGGCAGCCTCGGCAAACTGGGAACACCACCGCAGGCGTCCGACCTTCAAAGTTCATCCACGCGACCAGCTCCCAGCAGCCGAGGAGCTTCGTTCGCGCGGCTCGCATTCATCCAGAACGGACGAACGGTGGCGTCTGTGCAGCGGACTCGCGCCATGCTGCTGCAAACAGTCGATGACCTCGACAAACTTCTCCTCCAACGCGATGTCCAGTGGCGTTCGCGCATCTCCATCAAGAGCGTCCGCCGCTGCACCACACGCCAGCAGCAGCTGCACAAACCGCAGGTCTCCAGTCTCCGCAGCCGCGTGTAGCAGCGTCCTCCCGTCAGCGTCTCGCGTGTCAAGCGACACACTCGCTTGCGCCAGGAGCCTCGCGATCACCCACTTGTGGCCGCGCGCAGCAGCAGCCATGGCGGTACGGTATACCGGGTCTAGCAGCCGGCGATTCCTGTTTACTGCCTGGACTTTTTCCAGGAGCAGCGCCACGACGCCGTCTCGATCATGCGTCACAGCTTCGCCCAACACCCTCAGCAGCAAGCCCCGCGGGTCGACGAGGGCTTCGCACACGCCACTGGCATCGAGCAGCACACGCACGGCGTCGAGCTTCCCGTACCGCGTTGCATAGCAGAGCGGCGAGACCCCGTGGTCGTCCGGCACCAGCGCTGACGCGCCGTGAGCGAGCAGCGTGCGGAGCGTGAGTGTGCCGGAGCACAGCGCCGCGCGGTGCAGCGCCGTCTTGCCAGTCGCGTCGCGCGCGTTCACGTCGGCGCCTTCCGCGATCAGCACCTTGACTGCGTCGTCAAAGTCCCGGTCTGCTGCGCCGTGGAGCGCTGTGCATCCGTCGGCGATCCTCGCGTCCACGTCGGCGCCATGACTCACGAGCAGTGTGATGACCTCAAGCTTTGGCGCTGACGCGGCGAGAAAGAGCGCGGTCTTGCGGCTCCGCTGGAGCACGTCGACGCGCGCACCGTGCTTCAGCAGCATGCGCAGAACCGCCGTGTCCTCGTTGCACCGCACTGCGAAGCCCAGTGCGCGATCTCTGTAGAGACCACCGGGACGTTCCGGATCTGCGCCATGCACGAGCAGCAGACACACTGCGTCTGCGCACTCGTTCACCACTGCGAGAGTCAACGCCGTCCAGCGCGGGTGCGCGAAGTTCACCTGCGCACCGTGGGTCAGCAGGATGCGCAGCAGACGCGCGTCGCTCCGGAGGGACGCCGCGAGCAGCAGTGGCGAGAACCCGCGGCGCACGTCGTTCGCTCTCAGAGTCGCTTCGATGGGTGCATCGATCGGCAACTGGCCATGCTCGAGCAGTAGCGTCAGGATAGAGATGTCGCCTCGCTCGACTGCCAAGTGCAGCAGGTGGCTGTGCGAGCAGCGCAGCTCGCCGTGAAGCGCAGCGGCGCGCACGCCAACAACAGCAAGAGCAGACAAAGCAGCAGCCAAGCCTGCGCCTGGGTCTGGACGCTGCTGCCCCGCAGCGCACTCCACCAGCAGCAGCCGCGCTACCTGCTGCGCGTCGCCTGCGCCGACCGCGCGCCAGAGCTGCTTGAGCTGCGAAGCGCTCGTCTTGCGCTGCATCATGTTTGTCTTTTTGCAAAAATGGTCGACCAAAAATACGAATTCTATTCATCGAGAATTATCGAAGGCACTTTCGCAATCTCTCCTCGCAATGCGCCGTGCACTGGTGTGCCCAGAGCTGTCCACGAGCCACCGCGAAGGAGCGCTCGAGGACTAAGGTTGTTGTTGAGGTGCTAGTCGCCGAAGCCGGCGAGCGTACGCCTGCTGCTTGAGCCGTCAGCTTCGAACACAACTCGCGCAGCTTCTTCTGCGCATAGATGGAGCAGCCGGAACGAACTTCGCAGTCGTTCAGCGCCGTGTCGAGCGCACGGTCGTCCAGCACTGCGACCGCATCCCAGCTATCCCAGCTGCTGAAGGCAACACTTGTATCGTGGTGCACCAACTTGCAACACTTGCGAGATCCTGGCAGAGCGAGGATGCTCTTGAGCCATCGGCGCCTTGGATCGCGTTCGCCGGTTGCTGCTGCAAAATGACGCCAGGGCGTGATTCTCAGGCAGGCTCAACGAACAGCAAGCGGATGCCTGTTGCTGCCAAAGGAGGAGGCGCAAGGACGCTGCTGTTTAGTCTTCCAACACGGCGATTCCCCCGTCGATGTCTCGACAGCCCACCTCAATGTATCGCATGCCCACTCACGGAACCATCGCGAAGCTGCAGGGCTCGTGATACAGCACCGGCTCTCCATTCGCTTGTGTGCCCGGACGCTGCTCGTCGGTCGTGACGTGGTATCCGTCGAGGCGAGCTGGGCTTCAGGTCAAAGGTTCTGAGAGAATTAAGGACTCTCTCTCTCTCTCTCTCGATCGATCGATCGAAGGAGCCAGCGACGCTTTTGAGAGCGGCCACAGGCATCCAAATGCTGGCGGAGAATCCCAGCCATACACTTTGCAGCAATTACATGGTTGCGTTCCTAGGGCTGAAGGTGCGATTCTCCCTTACGCAGCTCCTCGCACTTTTTTCCCGCTGTCTGCCTGTCAATGGCTCAAGTGTTGATGATAGAAGAAGCGATTGCGCCAGGAGGCAACCGCGTTGCGAGCTCCGAGTCGCATGCAGCTCCTCCCCTTTACGGCAGCTCCCTCCAACAGAATGGTGGCTGCATCGCCTCCAGACTTTCATCAGCGCTCTCCGAGCCACGAGACCCGAACCGTCTCGCATTCACAGTCACTCGCACTCACGATTGCACGGCTGACCCAGTTGAAGTGTCCGTCGACTGGCGAGAAGTGAGCCACACACAACAAGACATTGCACCAAGCAGCTGCTGGCGACGGGACCGCAAGTTGCTGAAGTTGCTGCCTTCGCATCCGGATCTCTTGGTGCGAAGGGGCGTCAGCTCATCATCCACAGCTCGGCACAGCCGCAGCTTTTCGCCATCCAGTCTCACAGCCTCACGCAACTATGCTCGCACGTTCAAAGAGAAACGAAAAGCGAGCGCCATCAATGTTGCTGCATCAGCAGCAGCAGCAGTAGCGAAAGAGAAGCAGAGAGCACTTTGCTGATGTTACCTACCAGCCAGCTGTGTGGCTTTGCAGGCGACACCACGGATTTGTCCCCGCGGCAGCAGCTGGTACCTCAAAGCTCTCGCCAACTCGCCGTGAAATGCCGAGAGGGCACAATTCTCGCTCCCCCGTTGTGGCCGACATGCAAACGCAACAGCAGCGGTTGCACACCTCCATCGCGACAAGCTCAGCGCGTGAACCATTCAACTCGCGGCCTCTGTCGGCGCTCGAAATTTGTGGCGCGCGTACAGTTCGCGCTGAAGTGCGGAACGCACTTTCTGTACTCTGTCGTTCAGCGGAGGCGGCCGATGCGAGACAGCTGTGTATCGCTATCGCTGCCTTGCGAGCGCCGGCGCTAATAACTCGAGGGTTACTTTGCGAGCACGCGGCAACCAGGGTGTACATACAGATGTAGCCACCAGAGCACGCTGCTCTCGTATGGAACACGCAAATGCGATCGTTACGCCTGGGAAATGGCGCTTCTACCAGGCGAGCTGTGTCGGCAGTCGTCCAGTCGCAGTGCACCCGCGTCGCGACTGTGGGCTGCGGAGCCTCCTCCACTCTTCCGGCGGACACCAGGTTCGTCCACATCAGTTCGTGCTATTGGTGGTGCACCGACGGGTGGAGGGAGAGCTGCAGCACAGAGGCGAGCTTTGCAGTGTAGCTTGGCGAAGCCACTCTCGCACAGGAGTCTTTCGACCAGTTGGTGCTGACGATACAGCACCCGACGTCCCCAGGTGCCTTTCAAGGACAACTTGCGTCCTTTGCCGTGATCAGCCGCAGGAATTAAACGCACTGACGGTGCGCGGCACAACAGCACGGCGTTGCATGCGCTTATGAGCGCAGCGCGCTCAATGAAGCGGCAAGTGGACACTGAGAGAGTCGGGCGAGTGGACACTGAGAGAGTCGGACGATAACTTTCGTGGCGGCGGGGCTCGAGCAAGTGCACTCGGCACCAGGACAGAGCGGACGAGCGCTGAGCGCTGAACCATTCGCACGCCGGAGCGTCAAGTCGACACGCCCGCCCTTTACGTCTGGGGCGGCGCTCCCTCGCAAGTGCTCGTCACGATAGCCGACTCCTGCTTCTCGCTCGCGCGCCTCGTCGCCCCTGCCTTGGCAATGCTGTTTTGCCTTTTGTATCGTGGCGGCTGCTCTGGAGAAAACACAAGCCCGCGATTACTCTCGTCGCAGTAGCCGAGGAACGAGAGCGCCATGCGGCAGCGGAGCTTCAGTTTGCATCGGAGGAGAGTCCGGATCTCGCCCAAGCGGATCAGCTCATCGCGGCTTCATGGTGTGCGCCAACCAACCAGACTTCGTCACCCAGTCGCCATCGCGCGCGCGCCAGTTGTCAGGCAGTCCGACCCGGCGGATCAATATGGAGCGAAGAGTCAATGAAGTGGAGCGGCATGCATGCGGAGAGCGGCGCGCGCGGCTCGCGGACTCGCGGACGTGGATGCGAAAGGCGCGCTGCGTGTCAAAAGGTGTGTTGCTGGCAGTTCTCAACACCCTGCCGAAATCGATCGACGGAGCCAGAACGCCGCCGCGATTACTCAAACCGCGCGGCTAGAGCAATCTGAACTTGACATTTGTGCGCTTCGTTGCCTTTGGCGAGCGCCAAGATACCAGCGATGGATACAGGTGGCGCGTGCTGAACCCCGAGCCATCCACTCTCGCTCTTTGCTCGTGGTTCTTCGCGGCACTGAGCTTCCTGCAGCACCGCGTCCAGAGCCACCTTGCCCTCGAGCTCTCGAGCTCTGATGAGGCGTGTTCCGGTCTCCTGCCCGCGAAGCCTCCTGCGCAAGGATGGAGGCGGCAACGGCCGCCTGTCCTCTCGCTCGGAAGCGCGACCAACGACCGAGCTGCAAAGGTTGAGCGAGTCGCGCTCGCATTCGCATGTGTGTTGTGAGCGCTCGTGTTTGGGATTTTAGGATGTTGGAGATCTTTTCTGCAGAAAGGCCGTGGGATGTGACAGTGTGTACTGTACACTCTGAACTGACTTCCAGCTGTCCGAGTTCGACCCTTTTCCTCGTTTGACAAGCGTCGGGCGATGGCGATGCCGGATGATCAGGTGTAGGGCGAGCGCCGCCCCAGCCGCTGGCGCCTGCTGCTGTCCGCTCTCGCCTGCCTGCCTGCTTGCCTGCCTCCTGCTCTGCTCTGCCTGCTGCTGGAGACCTCGGCGTCTGGACGCGAGCGAGGCACATGCGCCTCGAAGCTCTCCACAACGCAATTTGCTGTCTGGTGGCCACTGGTTGACATCCACACCCCGGCGCACTTGCACGCAGCCTTCTTCGCAGCAACAGAACCAACCAGCCAGCCATGAGCGTGCGAGAGAGCGACCGCAAACGCGGGACCGAGAGCAAGGGTCCGAGCGGGCTCTTCGTCTCCGCCCCGAGCGGTGGCGACCACCTCGTGTTCTCGGACCAGGACATCTGCGACGACATCATCGCGACGATCCCCAAGCTGCACGCCGCCGTGCAGCGCGACACGTTCGGCAAGCGCTGGAAGCAGAAGCCGCGCAAGGACGGCGTCGAGTTCTACGAGATGAGCCCCACTGGCGCGTCCGAGGACACGGAGGACGACCTCGACATCGTGCACGCCGTGGTGGCCAAGACGGAGCTCAAGTGCCACCTCAACGAGGTGCTCAACGTGCTCATCAACCTCGAGTCGGACGAGTACGAGGCCACGATGAAGGCGCTCAACGGCAAGAAGTTCAAGCGCGGCGACGTGCTCTTCCAGCAGAAGTGCATGTTCACGCCGAGCAGCGTGCCGCGCACCAACGGCCGCGGGGCGGCGCCTCCGCCGCAGCAGGAGCAGCAGCAGGGGCTCATCTCTGTAAAGATGGCGACGCTGCGTCCGAAGCACGCGCTGTCGCTCAAGACCAAGCACAAGCGCACGCAGAAGCTCTGCTTCTCCACGTGTACGCACCAGTACGCGAGCAAGGACCGCGCCGTGCACATCATGAAGACGATCCCCAAGCCGATCCACGACCAGGTCGTGCCGGTGGAAGATCGCTCGGCGCTGCGTCGCGAGCTCGACCACCTGGCCATCGGTTTCGACATCCAGTCGACGCACCGCAGCGGCGGCAGCATCAACCAGACGACGCGCGTGTTCGCCTACGGGTACTCGTCCGCGACCACGCCGACGTCGTTCGGGAAGCTCACGACCAAGCACCTCAAGTCTATGGACGCGATCGACATCGCCAAGCGCCGCGAGGCGATCATGAACCCGGAAGCCAAGTACGTGCTGAACCTGCTCACTGAATCGCTCGTGCAGTTCGAGCGCGTGATCCGGCGCCGGCGCTTCGGCTTCCAGAGCTACATCTACTTCCCAAAGGAGTACGAGGACCCGGAGCTGCTCAAGTCATGCTCGATCTGCCACAAGGGCTTCAGCTTCTTCCGCCGCGACTTCTTCTGCCAGCTCTGCGGCCACATGTGCTGCAACGACTGCTCGCAGCTTTACGAGGTGGAGGCGCGCATCGGCGAGGTGCGCAAGAACCGCGCGTGCCTCCAGTGCGTCTTCCGCGTCGACTCGTGCATGTTCGACGACGAGGATCTGCTGCCAGCCCTCGGCCCGCTCATCGTGGACATTGACGACGAGGAGTGGCTCGACGATGACCTCTTCCACCTTGACGTCATCCAGGACGACGACGATGACGAGACGCTCTCGATCGGCTCGGGGAGCAGCGACATGGATAGCGTGACGGACGACCTGTACTCGGACGACCCGGCGCTGCGCTCGCAAGCGCTCGACTCGCTCAGCCGCCTGATCAGCCCGACTGCGAAGAAGGGGTACCAGTACAAGGACCCCGCGGCGGCGAAGAAGGCGGAGAAGAAGCTGCGGAAGCAGAAGAAGAAGGGCAAGGCGAGCCGCACGAACGAGGTGATGCAGAGCGTCGAGACGCACCTGAGCCAGAGTCTGCGCGTGATGAAGGACCAGTATAAGGCGGACGACTTCGTGGTCTCGGATCGCGAGCGCGACTACAAGTACGAGTTCGACACGAGTCTGACGGTGAACGCGCACCACCCGCTGCCGCCCATGCCGGCCCCGGAGAAGGAGCGCCGCCGTCTGCAGTTCATCAAGGAGTCGGGCGTGCTCGAGGAGTCGTTCGACGGCTCGGCGCTCGACCTGATCGCGCAGGTGGCGGCCAAGCGCCTGAACTGCCCCATCGGCTTCGTCTCGGTCGTGGACCAGGACAACTTCCACGCCATCGGCAAGTACCAGCTGCCCGAGGTCGCGTTCGTGTGCCCGCGTAACGAGAACATGTGCATCCACACGGTGTACGCCGAGAAGCCGCTGATCGTGAAGAACCCGCAGCGCGACATGCGCTTCGCGCAGAACGCGACCGTGAAGGATCTCGGCGTGAAGTTCTACGCCGGCTTCCCGGTGCACGCGCCTGACGGCTCCGTTGTGGCCTCGCTGTGCACGGCCGACTCGGTGGCACACAACAACCTCACGGCCAAGGAGTACGCGACCATGGAGGCACTAGCCAAGCTCGCGTCGGAGCTCGTGGCCCCGAAGGTTCGCTCGTACTAGAACACACACAACGAGAGAGAGAAAGGGAGAGAAAGAGAGAGAAAGAACTTTTGAACATTGCAAGTCTCGCTTGCATTATACACGACCGCGACAGCGCCGCGACTCGAAGAGGAGAGTGGCGGACGACAGGCTTGTTTCAATTCCTACAGCCTTACAATACATCTATAACTATGATAGCATTGCAACACGCGAGAGCCCGAATGGTCCAATGAGTTGCTGGATGTGTCGATCCTTCCCCATGCTTCTGTCTCAAGCGTCGGTGCTCTAGAGGAGACTTGGAGTCCAGCAGGCGATCACTCTCGAGTTTCACTTCCCACAACCAACAGCCGCATCCTTCACTCCACAAAGCAACGGAGCTAGCAGCAACCGACCGAAGCGCTCCGTCCAGCAGATCAGATCAACTTCAACCAACGTCTTCATTCACTCAGAAAGCAAGCAGCTCATATACAGAAAAGGAGGAAATCACCGACGAGCTCAGTAGCGGTCGGCGTACGGGTTCGGACTGCGCACAGAGCTGCCCTGGCTGCGCTTGGACGTGTACGAAATCTTCTGCGGCTGCTGCTGCTGCTGCTTCTGCTGTTGCTGGTGGCGCGGCACGACGAGCTCGGCCGCGAGCTTGGCCAGCGCCTCCATGGTCGCGTAGTCCTTGGTCGAGATGTTGTTGTGTGGCACGAGGTCGGCCGTGCACAGCGAGGCCACGACGTTGCCCTCGGGACCGCGGATCGGGAAGCCCGCGTAGAACTTCACGTCCAGATCCTGCACGCACGGGATCTGCGCGAAGCGCATGTCGCGCTGCGGGTTCTTGATGATCAGCGGCTTCTCGCCGTACACCTGGTGGATGCACACGTTGTTCGTGCGCGGCATGACGATCGCGGCAGGCGGGTAGTTGTACGTGCCGATGGCGTGGAAGTCCTCCTCCGCGACCATGGACACGAAGCCGATGGGGCAGTTCATGCGCTTGGCCGCCACCTCGGCGATGAGGTCGAGCGCCGTGTGGTCGTAGCTCGGGTCGAGCGCGCCGGACTCGGCGATGAACTGCAGGCGCCTCGCCTCCTTCTCCTTCACCGGCATGGGCGGCAGCGGCTGGTCGGGCGAGCGCGTCTGCGAGTCGTCGAACTCGAGCATGTAGTCGCGCTCGAGGTCCGCGACCACGAAGTCCTCCGGCCGGTACTGGTCCTTCATCACGCGCAGGCTCTGGCTTAGGTGGTTCTCCACCTCCTCGAGCACCTTCTGCTTCTTGGTCTGGCGCTTCTTCGACTTGCTCTTACGTGCCTTCTTCTGCTGGTACTGCTTCGCGGCCGCCGGGTCCACGAAGTCGTACGGCCGCTGCGTCGTGTCCACGAGCTGCCCGAGGAAGTCGAGCGCCATGGACCGCAACGTCGCGTCCTCCGAGTACAGCTGGTCGTGGATGTCCTCGAGCGACGCGTCCGAGCTCCCGCCGGACGTCATGGACGTCGTGTCGTCCGTCTCGGCATCCTCGTCGATGTCGTCGAGGTAGAACCGGTCGTCGTTGAACCAGAGCGCGTCGTCGATGTCCACGACCGTCGGCCCGAGCGCCTTGACGAGCTCGTCGTCCGCGAACACGCACGAGTCAACGCGCACGACGCACTTGACGCACGAGCGGTTCTTGCGGATCTCGCCGATGCGCGCCTCCACCTCGTAAAGCTGCGAGCAGTCGTTGCAGCACATGTGGCCGCAGAGCTGGCAGAAGAAGTCGCGGCGGAAGAAGCTGAAGTGCTTGTGGCAGATCGAGCACGACTTCTCGAGCATCGGGTCGTCGTAGCCCGGCGGGAAGTAGATGAAGCTCTGGAAGCCGAAGCGCCGGCGCCGGATCACGCGTTCGAGCTGGCGCAGCGACTTGGTCAGCAGGCTGATCACGTTCTTCGCCTCCGGATTCATGATCGCCTCGCGGCGGCGCGCCAGATCCGCCGCGTTGATCGCCGTGAGCTGCTTGTTCTGTCCGTCGCGGCCGAACGACGTCGGCGGCGTTGTGGACGCGTAGCCGTGCGCGAACACGCGCGTGGTGTGGTTGATGCTGCCGCGGCCGCGGTACGTCGACTGGATGTTGAAGCCCAGCGCGATGTGGTCGAGCTCGCGGCGCAAACACGAGCGCTCGGACGACGGCACAAGCTGGTCGTGCGCGCCTTTCGGTAGCGTCTTGATGATGTGCACCGCGCGGTCCTTGCCCGGGTACTGCTGCGTGAGCGTGGAGAAGACGAGCTTCTGCGAGCGCTTGTGCTTGGTCTTGAGCTTCAGGCGCAGCTTGGGACGCAGCGTGGCAATCTTGACGGCCACGAGTCCGTGCTCGGGGCTGTTCTCCGGGTCCACCTCGCCCTTGGTGATGTCGAGCGCCTGCGCGCGGTTCTGCGGGCTGAAGACGCGGCGTTGGCTGAAGAGGCAGTCGCCGCGCTTGAACTTCTTGCCGCACAGCGCCTGCATCGTCGTCTGGTACTCGTTCGAGTCGTCGGCGATGAGCACGTTGAGCACCTCGTTGAGGTGGCACTTGAGCTCCACCTTGGCCACCACGGCGTGCACGATGTCGAGGTCCTCATCGCCGCCGGCGCCGCCGCCGTTAGCCGTGTCCAGCTCGAAGAGGTCCACACCGTGCTTGCGGTGCTTCTGCTTCCAGCGCCGGCCGTACGTATCGCGCTCGACCGCGGCGTGGAGCTTGGGGATCGTGGCCACGATGTCGTCGCAGATCTCCTGGTCCGAGAGCACGAGGCGCTCGCGGCCGCTCGGCGCCGTGATCACGAGGCCGCCCGGGCCGGCGTCCGTCACGCGGACCTTGGAGCTGAGGCTGCTCATCGATCGGGCTCTTGTGCTGCGGTGCTCGAGTTGCAGCGGCCGGGCGAATTGCGGAATGACGCAGAGATCGCGAACGGCCAAGTGGCGTGTCCGGGGCGGCAGGGCAGGGCTGGCTGGGTGCAGGCGACAGAGCGAGGCGCGCCTGTGTGAGGAGCTCCGCAGGTTGAACTGGTCCAAGTGTGCGCGTGAGGTGGGAAAGGGGAGTGGCACTCCTTCCCTGCAGCCGGTTGTCCTCGCTCGCTCGCAGTCGAGTCAAGGATACCAGTCAAGTCAATCAGACAGGACGCGCTCGCACGCGCTAACTGAGCGACTGGAGACAGCGAGTGGCACGGCCATCCACCTTTTGTCAGAGAGAGGGTGGTGGGAAGGGACAGCCCACAGCCTCGCCCACAGCCTCGCCCAGGAGAGGCTCGCCACGACGGTCGCAGCGAGCACACTGCGGAGCGCAGGTGCGTGTCGCTGGCGGCTGCAGGGCGACAGATGTCGTCGAGCGCCTGGCGTGTTACGCGTTTCTAGTTCCTGTCTGCGCCGCTGGCAGTGACGGAGTCATCAATCGCTGATCTGCGTCCGCGCCGCGCCTTCTCGCCGCCCGATCTCTGTCCACGAGTCGCGGACTTCAACGTGGCGACGCAGGATCCATCCTCCTCGCAGATCAGATCTGGCAGTACACTCAAGGCTCGGATAAAGCCGCACGCGGTGTCAAAGTGTTGCGAATTGATACCCCTCCTGCGTGCAAACTCTTGCCAGAGAAGGCTGGACGACCTGCTTGCGCGCGGAAGCGCACTGCAGCGTCAAGGCAGCGCAGCAGCAGTCCTTCAAGCAGCACCAGCGACACCGAGCGGGCGGGTGCGCGGGGCTAGCATAGCGTTCGACTGGAAGCAGTCACCAGGAGATCCACGACTTCCCCGTCCGTCTCCTGAAAATGCTGTGCGCCGCCGCTGCTGGCGAACGCTGCGAGAGAACTCGCTGCATCGCTAATCGGAGCAAGCGAGGCTGTGCTGGTTGCTTGATGTCTTGGGCACCATTCGTGTCTGGTTGTTGTCGATGCGGGGATGAGAACGCGCGCTCTGGACTGTTAGCGTCAGCTTGGTGCCTGGGATACCACTCAGCAGGAGATTCGCTGGAGTGCAAGCATGTCCTAGACCACGAGACTCGCATTGCATCCGAACGTACGCGACGCAGGAGCTCGACGGTAGCGCACGCAAAAGTGTCTTTCTTTTCAGGCGCGGACTTAATCGAGTGCTACTGAACTCCCTCCATCTCGTTGGTAACGCTCTGCTGAAGACTGAACCAGGAAGCGGGGGAGGGCTGGCGGCTGCATCTCCGTTTCGCCACGCTGCCGGAGGTGTCTGCTTCTGCTGAGCTGCCCTCACGCACACACACACACACACACCGCAGCAGCAGCGTCTGGGAGTTGTCTCTGGTTCCCCACTCTAGAGTCTGGAGCTGCTCACACCACACGCACAAAAGCTCTGATGATGTCGTGATCCGGCTCGAGAGGGAGGGAGATGGGCTCGTCGCTCGGTGCGTCACTCCGACCAGACCTTTACATGATCTGGTTGAAGCCGCACGCGCGGCGTTGGGCTCGGCGCACCTCAGCTGCTCCGACGCCAGCCACACGATACAGCGAGCCTCGAGACACCGCCGATGCGGCGCCCAGCCAGAGAAGGCATCGACGCGGCAGGGCAGTGCGACAGGGCAGCACGGCGCAGCGGACAAAGCTGGTGTTCTTGTTGAGAATGGCGCGGACGCACGCACACATGAAGAAGCCCGACCTGGTCGGGAGACTGACGGAAACCCGGTGCTTTCCCGGCGGCAGCGGCGGCGCGTGACCTCACTCACTTCGCCCGACGCTCCTCTCCGTCGCTGGAGGAGCGAGAGCGACCTCGCGAGCCTCGTCGCATCTGTCCCGCAGACTGTCCGCCTCGCCACTGCGCCGGCAGACCGACCCTCCTGCGCTCTGCCTGCCGCCTACTGCCGGGGAAGCGCAGAGAGCAGCTCCGAGACGACCTTGGTCATCGCGACCATGCGCGCGTACTGGCGGTTCGTGACGCTCTTCTTGGGCTCCTTGTCCGTCACGACGAGCGACGCGACGATGCCGCCGCCCAGCGACGGCGGCGCCTCAATGGGGAAGCTCGCGTAGAAGCGCAGCCCCGCGCGCGCGACGCAGAAGAACTCGCGGAAGCGGATGTCGTGCACGGCGTTGCGCACGATGAAGGGCTCGTCCGTCGTGAGCGCGTAGGCGCAGAGCGTCTCGCGCCGCGGCAGCTTGGCGTGCGCCACGTTGCACTGGGCGACCGCGTGCTGCATATCCTTGGTGACCACGGAGAGGCAGGCGCTGCGGCAGTCCATGATCTTGGCCGCGATCTCGCACACGATGTTGAACGCGTCGTTCCGGAACGACGGCTGCAGAAAGCCGATCTGCACGATCGCGTCGCGCCGGATCTGCTCGTTGTCCACAGCTGGGGGCACCTCGGGGATCTGCAGCCCTTCCTCGAACGCCAGCACGTAGCCGCGCCGGTTGTCTGCCTCGGCCACGACGCACTCGCCGACGCTCAGGCGCGCGGGCTGCGCCAGCTTCCGCCGCAGCACGCTGTCGAAGACCGCGTAGCTGACGCTCACGGATGGCGCGGCGACAAAGCTGCCGCTGCCGCCGTCGCTGCGGCTGTCGGCGATCAGGCGGCTGACGCCTAGGCGCTCGAGCGCCTGCGACTGCTTGGACGGGTCCGCCGAGAAGAGGTATTCGACCACCTTCTGGTCTGAGTCATCGGACGACGTGTCGCGGCCGCGCGCACCGGATCCGCGCTGCGCCGCGATCTGCAGCTGGTGGAACGACGGCAGCGCCGCCACCTCGGTCACCACGGGCGTTCCCAACAGGTCCAGGTCCAGGTCGTCGAACACGCAGCGGTCGGTCAGGTCGAGGCACGTCCTGCAGACGCGGTTCACGCGCACTGTGCCGGGCTTGGGCTCGACCTCCACGCTCTCGGCGCACGCGCCGCACGTGCGGAAGCCGCATATCTGGCAGCTGTGGTCGCCGCGCAGCACGTTGAGCGACTTCTCGCACACGCGGCACTTCTTGAGCGCGCGCGCGGCCTCCATCTTGCTGCCGGAATAAATAAACGACTGGAAGCCGAGTCGTCGTCGCCGGATCACGCCCTCGAGCGCCGCCATGGACTTGGCGAGCCCCACAACGAAGTTCACGGGCTTGTCCATGCCCCCGCTCTTCTTGCCGACCGGCCCGCTGCCTTCGTCGTCGACGCAGCAGGACGCGTAGAAAACGACCCGCGTCTTGCCCGGACCGCCGTACTCGGCGTGCGTGCACGCGACGATCTCCTTCGCGCCGCCGAGCACCGAGTTCTTGGCGATGCGATCGTGGAACTCCTTGGGCAGCGACTTGGTCACGCGCGTGACCGTGCGCGCCTCGATGTCGCGCACCCGATAGTCCGTGAACGCGAACTCGGCGTCCTTGGCGAGGCTATTGGCGAACGTCGCGGTCTTCACGAGCGCCTTGGTGTGCGTCTCGTCGTGGTCGAAGCGGTGCAGAACGGCGCCTTTCTTGAACTTCTTGCCGAAGAGCCCGCGCATGGACGCCTCGAACGTCCCCACGTCGTCCGCCACGAGCGCGTTGAAGACCTCGTTGAGGTGGCACTTGAGCTCCAGCTTGACCACCACCGCGTACTCACTCGCGGTCACCGAGCTGCCACCGCTGACGCACTCGAAGAGCTCGAGCGCCTCGTCTTTCTCCACGCGCTGGCGCCACGGCGCACCCAGTACGCCGCGCGCCAGCACGCTCTGCAGCGCGGGCAGCGGCGCCAGCACGTCCTGCAGCAGCAGGTCGTTGGACAGGAAGAGCTTCTTCTGGTTGCCCAGGTGCACGAGCAGACCGTCCGCGTCCGTGCTCATGCTGGCGTCGGCTGAGTGCGTGTGCGCGAGTGCGTCTGAGAGAGTGCACGCTGCTGCGATGTGCGCGCGGGCGATTGCGAGAGAGCGCACCGAGGAGCGAGAGCAGCTCCGACAAGACGAGAGGAGATTGGTCCGCTGCCACTGCTGTCCCGCCAGCAGGCGTCATGCCATCAGGGTTCGTAACCTCTCAGTATGGGGTTGTGGAGGCTCTGGCGACCTTCCGAGGCGCGTGTTGGGGAGGACATGGCTTTTCACGGCCATCCTCGACTCTCTATTGCAAGAGCAAGCATCGAGAACTTGCTGGGGAGCGGCGGAGCCTCACAGCCGCTGCTGAGAGGACTGCCGTGTCTGCTATTCGACTTGATCACACCTCGCATCGGACAGCAGCAGCGTGATTCGCCTCACAGGAGAGCGAGAGCGAGAGCGAGAGAGAGTATCGAGAGAGAGAGAGAGAGAGAGAGAGCCCTTGATGGATAACGAGTGGATTCAGAGCGAGGGACGCCGAGTGCCACGTAACGCGACGTCGATGGTCTGTAAGCAATTCGGCAGCTGTCGTGTCTGCGCTCATGACGACAGGCTGCGTGCGTGGTTTGGTTGACAGCATCGCCACTGTTGCTGGCGACGGCGATGCCATTGCGGAGGAGAGAAGCCGCCGCGACGGCATCTGGGCGGCAGACCAATAGCGTCCAGGACGTACCTGGAGGCACAACGCGGCAAAGGTGGCGGGTGAGGCGCCGACAGAGGAACGCTGTCCTGATGGCGGCACCGCACGGCTCTGCTCTGCTCTGTTCGGGTATGCTCCTCGAATACAGCACTGCATTCCTAAATTTTACGGGAAACAACTGTGAAATGCGAGAGAAAAGCAAATCGCACTTTATCGGGAATCTGCTGCTTCTCGAGCCATTTCCTCTCTGCGACTCGATCGCGAGCGCAAAGCATGAGCGAGACCGAGGAAGAGCAGGCGGCGCAGCTGAGCGAGTTCCTGGACGTGCTCGCAAGCTACGCGCCAACGCTGCCGGAGGAACTCGTGGAGTTCCACCTTCAGCAGGCGGGCTTCGCCACGAGCGACCCGCGCATGTGCGTCTCGTTGCGTGTGCTCCTCCTGCGTCCCGCTGTCTCGCAAGCGCCTGCTGAGCTGACTAAAAACCCAATATGCGTTGCGTGAATGTCGTGTCCCAGCGTGCGCATGATCGCGCTCGTGGCGCACAAGTTCCTGTTGGACGTGACGCACGACACGTTGCAGTACCAGCGCATCCGCTCGGCGCAGAGCTCTTCGTCTGGACCGGCGGGCGGCGGCGGCGGCGCGTCCACTGCAGCAGCGGCCGCGCTCATGGCGGCGACGGGCGGCGCTTCTGGCTCGGGCAGCCGCGTCGTACTCACAATGGAGGACTTGGCTGCCAGGTACTGCGTTGCGAGTGCTGTCTGGATACGCTTCTTGTCCGTGGGCTGAGAGGTGTGGGTGCGTGTCTGTTTGTGTGCGTGCAGCCTGAAGGAGTACGGCGTGAACATCTGCAAGCCCGAGTACTTCAGCGACGTCGCGCACGAGAACGGAGCACATTAACTAAGATAAGGCAACGCATGCATAGCCGATAGCCGTGGTATGTAACACATACTCTCTCTCTCTCGATACTCTCGATACTCTCGATACTCTCGATACTCTCTCTCTCTCTCGATACTCTACGCATTCGGTCGCTGCGAGCGCGGCTACAGCTCAATGTGCTCGTCCACATGCTCGTCCTCCGGGGTCGGTCTCGCCTGCCTCTTCACGTCCTTGAAGCTCGGAAAGCCCGCACTATCGTCGCCACCGCCGCCACCTGCTTTGAAGATGTCCTCCATGAAGTTGCGCTTCTTCGCGTCCAGCTTGAGCGCCTGCGGGTACTTACGCAACAGGCGCAGGAACATCTTGGGCTCCTGGCCGTCATACTTGGCCAGCAGCGCGTCCACAGCGCTGTCGCTGCGTTCGCTCGCCGGCGCGCCGCTCGCCGCCAGGAAGTGCACGAGGCGCTCGCGGTTTGCCTTCTGCAGATCGCTCTTCGCGACGCACGTGCAGGCTTCACGCTGCGCGTCCTGGAACGCGGGGCACGCGATCATCTGCGCGCCGAGCGAGAAGAGCCGCGCCGTGGACTTGCACTTGTCCGTCTCGCTCGCGTCATCCAGCAGCGCGCACTTGTCGCTCATGCACTTGTCCAGGCGCTTCTCGCATGTGGCTTTCTTCATGCCGCACGTGCTGTAACACTGTTCACCCGGTATACCACGTGAGCGCAGCGCCGAACTACCAAGCCAGGCAATCAGTGAAGCATGATACGCACCGCGTCGTGCCAATTGCAGCAGTCTGCGAAGTCCACGTCCGAGCTGATCGGCAGCATCGCCGTGCCGCACCCGTTCGCCGTGAACGCGAAGTCCCTGTTACATTGGCGCAAGGCACACACGACGGTGTTAGCATCCGCGGCGAGAGAGCGGCAGACTAGTCGTCGAGGCTAGCACCGCAAGCACGCACGTCTTCGGCGCGGGCGTCTTGCGGCTGGAGCCGCAGCTGAACGGCGCGCACGGCTGGCGGAAGTCCGCGAACGGCTTGGCGCGCGCGTCGGCGCAGAGCAGCGCCAGCGCCAGGCAGAGCGCTGCGGCTGCCTTCGTCGCGAGCATCTTCAGCTCTCGCAGTATCTTTCTTTGACAAGTGACGAGCAGACGCGTGGAAGGCGGTCGACTCGGTGTGGCGCACACCAGATTCCCACCTCGAAGCGGCTTCTGGCGACGCCTCCGCTGCATGCGTCCAAGCGCAAGAGCAAGCGCAAGAGCGAGAGCGAGAGCGCGGAACCACACGCCAGAGAGCGCATCGACTGGGGTTGGAAGCGGCGCTCGCAGCGTTTATTCGAACCGATCTGTTTATAACCCTCGCTGCGCGCGCGCATATAGCAACATGCAACGCCGGACGCTGTCCGCCCGACGACCCACCCACACACGCCTCATACCTGAAAAATAGACACTCGTCCCGCCCGCGAGAGCACAGCGGCGGCGAACGAGACGAGATGGCGCAGGAGACGATCTACGACGTGCGTACGCGCGCTGCGTCCGCCATCTCCTCCCAGTCCGTGCCGTAGATCTTGTAGATGGACACGACGCAGCCGCCGAAGATGCCGGCCGTGAGCCCGAGCCAGAGTCCCTCGACGCCCCACTGCAGCGTGAACGCCAGGTAGAGTCCGAACGGCAGACCGATGGCGAAGTACGCGAACAGGTTGATGTACGCGCCGAGCACGTTGCGGCCCGTGCCGCGGAACACGCCCTGCATCACGCTGTTCACGGCGTCGAGCATCTGGTACGGCATGAGGAAAAGCAGCGCGTGGCCCGCGAGCGCCACCGACGTCTCGTCGTTGATGAACACCTCCGGGAGGTAGTTGCGCGACGCGACCACCAGCACTGCGAGCGTCGCCGACACCGCGAGCGAGAGCGCCATGCCCAGGTTCGACGCCATCTTCGCGTGCTCCGGTTGGTTGCTGCCCACGTAGTTGCCCACGCGGATGTTCGTGGCGACCGAGATGCCGAGGAAGAAGTTGAACGCCATCGTGGAGACGCTCACAAGCACCGAGTGCACGCTGATGGCCACGATGCTGTTGGGCAGCAGCCCCACGAACGCCGCCATGATCTCGAACGACCACCACTCGAGCAGCATCATGAACATGCCCGGGATGCCTAGCGTCAGGAACGCGCGGATGTGCTGGATCGCCTGCGAGAGCTTCCAGCCGGGCCACCACTGGCGAAATACCTCGGGGCGCCACATGAAGAACGGGACGAGACACACCGGCAGCGCGATGTTCGCGATCGTGCGCGCCACGGCCGCGCCGTCGTACCCCCACGGCGTGTAGAACGCCAAGTATACGCCGAGCACGATGTTCACGACGTTGCTCAGCACGGCGATGACCACCATCGGGAACACGACGTTCTGCGCCTGCAGCAGCTTCTTGAACAGCTCGTACACGTACAGGAATGGGATGCCCGGCAAGATCAGGCGGCTGAAGCGACCGGCGAGCATCGCCACCTCCGCCGGCTGGCCCATCCACAGCAGGAACTGCTCCGTGTACCAGTTCAGCAGGAACACGGGGATGACCGTGATGCCTAGCACGATGAACCCGCTCTGCAGGTAAATGCCGAGCTTCATGGGCTTCCCAGCGCCGTACGCCTGCGAGCAGAGCGTGTCCATCGCGGTTGCGAGCCCAAAGCCGAACGCCACGCCCGTCAGGTTCATAAACATCGTCGAGAGCGACACGCCGTCCACGTACTCCTTCGTGAGCGGCGAGTCGAGGTGTCCGACGATCGTCATGCTCACGATGCCAGGCAGGAACTCCAGCACGTACGTGAAGATCACCGGGTACGACAGCTCGCCCAGCTTCAGGAACTCGTCCTTGAGGTTCGGCGTCGCCTCGAGCGCGTAGCGGAACTCCCAGTCCGGGTCGTTCTCGATCGACGACATGGGACGCAGCAGGGGCGCGCGCTCCATGATGCGCTTCGTCTGCGTGCGGAGCGATGCACTCTTGCCCACTTTTGCCTCGTGCTGCTGTGCTCGGAAGGCGTCGGGATGGAGAGGAATCGCAGCGGTCGGCGCCGCGCTGCTGGCCATGGTGACCAGCGGATCCATCTCGATCGACACGACGGACGACGGGCTCTCGGCGTCCGGCTCTTCGGCAGGCTGCGGCGTGCGGATACCCGAGCGAGAGAGCTCGCCGGGACTCTTGTCGCGATGCTCCGACGCGAAGAGCGAGTCGCCGTCGCGGTCGTACCGGTGGTGTGGCTGCAAGTGCCACTGACTGCTGCTGCTGCTGCTGCTGGACAAACTAGCCGCCTGCAACGGCTGCGTCTTGCGCTTCGAGCTGCCACGCGGCGTGAGGTTGCGCGGCGACGCCTCCTCGCGCCACCTGTCCACGTTCGACTTCCACGTCGTGTCGCTGCGCGCAGGGGCGGAACTGGCGACGCTGTTCTGCGCCGCGTTCTCTTTCCCCATAGCAGCAGCAGCGGTGGCGGCGGCGGCGCTGGAGTTCAGGCTCGCATGCTCAATCTTCTTCGATGCCTTCCTGGCCATTTTGGAACCGGCGGCGGAGCGCGCAGGTGTGAACTGCTGCTGCTGCTCTCGCGCGGATGCTACTGGCTGCAGGGGCGGAGGCGGCGGCGGAAGTAGCGCAATGTTGCGACTCGAAGGCGAGTCGCGATATGTGGCACTCGAGAGCGCGTGGCGCGGAGGAGCTGGTGGGGTTTGGGAGTGGGTCTGGGGGCTGACGCGCCGCGGGGTCTTGTGGGCCCACGACGCGTCCTGTAGATGGGAGCCACTATTGCCACTACTGTCGCCGCCCTCGTCGTCTGCGCCCATGGTTCTCTCGCGTCCTGGGAGCTGCTGCTGCTGCTTGCTGTCTTTATCGGTCGAGCCGCTTCGGAATCTTATGACGAGAGCGCGCTGGTGCTGCTGTTACTGGCGACCAATCGTATATATAAACTATGGCGAGGAGGAGGAAGTGGAGGAGGCGGCAACGACCCGTCAGTAAAAAACCAGCAGTCGGTTGTCAGTTGGTGCGCTCGCCAAGAGTCGCGTGAGGCGCGCCAAACAAGCAAACAACAGACAGCGCGTCCGGACGCATAGAAAGAAAGACGAGCGTACGCACATGATGTCGAGCGTGTTCCAGGTGAAGAATGGCGCGAAGTTCGCCATGCACGGGCGATACGCGGGCTGCACGGATGAGAGAGAGAGAGAGAGAGAGTGGTGCTGCTGGAGCGACTGCTGCTGCTGCTGACGGCTGACTGCTGACTGCTGACGGGAGGAAGACGACGCGCAGGGC
This sequence comes from Globisporangium nagaii, assembly GCA_023335995.1. Taxonomy (NCBI): domain Eukaryota; phylum Oomycota; class Peronosporomycetes; order Pythiales; family Pythiaceae; genus Globisporangium; species Globisporangium nagaii. Next base: position 27,552 of record JAADWH010000301.1, read on the forward strand.
TGATGCGCTGCTGCTGCTGTTCTCTGCTGTGTTCGCTGGTTCGCTGCTTTTGGCGGAATGCGTCACTCGCGCACGACTTGCGTCAGCCGTTGAGACAAAAACTCGTTTAAGTGCGAAAGGCTCGGACTTTTCGCATTTCTCCGTGCCCTGAATCGATTCGGTTTTTTCAGGAGGCGCGGTTTGCGACGCTAACCCTTCCCCTGGAAGGCATTTTGTGGCTCTGAAGCCCTGGTGCTTTGGCTCGGACTCACAGTGGGCGGGGGCATCGAGGACGCTTTTTACTGTTTTGAAGTCAATTTTTGGCCAATCACTTTGAAATTTTCGGGTGAGATTCGCATTACCATTGGCTCTTTATCGCACGCGTTTTGGTAGCAGTTTTCGTTCATGGCG
>JAADWH010000302.1:0-27922 GCA_023335995.1 Globisporangium nagaii
CTCCTGATGCTTGCGGGGATCCCGGTTCTACCAGAGGAGCGAGAAGACGATGCTGCGGGTGATGTCCCACGCCAAGAGGACGCCGCGACTGCGACGCTGCCATCGATGCTTGAGTGAGAGGTCGAGTCTGAAGAGGGATTGGTTCCACGTGGCTGGTCGGTCGAGCATGAGTTGCCATTGCTGGAGCACAGGTCGCCAGAGTCTGGAGCTGTGTTGGCACTGCCAGAAGAGGTGGTGGTAGCTTTCGATGTCGTTGCAGCCGTGCACGCAGTACCGGAGAGCTTGGTCGCCTTGACGCCAGAAGAAGTAGTGCACTGGGAGCATGTGCCACCATACACGGATAGTCCCGTCGAGTGTTCGCGGACCAGCGGCCGACCCTGGATGTGTTTGCTGCAACAGTATACTGCGCCACAGATCTTCCGAGCCCGCAGAGCCGCAACATCGTGTTCCTGTACAGCCAGCTGACGCAAATCTTCGACCGACTGTTCCCGCGCGGAGTGGACACGACTCTCATCGAGGCACCACACACATAGCTCCGACCGCTGTCGCCGTAGCGTGTGTCAGCGCCGCTCAAAACGCACTGGTTCCCGAAGACTCCGTCGACGGCACTGCAGGCATCGCTCACAAACTTGAGAGAACCAGCCAAGAAGTACCCGTTCCAGCGACATGCGCTCATCGACGCGCCAAGCACGACACAACTCCAAGACCACGCACGCTACCTCCGCAAGTTCATCACTGATCGGGTGTGAGGAAGTCTTGGAGCGTGAAGATGCCCTTCCTCCAGGTACAGGCTTTTGGTCCATGCCGTCCAAGTCATCATCACCTCGATCCACCATGAGTTGAGGTTGCCCGGGTGGTCGACGGATGCTTGAAGTGTGAGCTCGGTCGTCATGAGAAACCTTTTGCGATATTCTGGACTTGAGCCACATGACGCGCCATGTGATCACGCTCGAGCTCGCATCACTTCAGAGACGCCATAGTGGACCTGGCAACTCGCCCAGCAGCAGTCAAGGCGATCACTTCGGCCAACTGGCTGGCTGCGGATCGATTCAAGTGAGCTCCAATGGCGGTAACTTGCAGCAACGCTCGCGAATGATCGCGTGCCTCCATCAGATCGCAATACGATTTCTCTATCGACGCTGCTTAAGGACATGTCCACTTCCTCTCGTTCTCTAAACTACTGCCTTCGCCACCTGAACGCGCAGCGTCCGGTACTGACTCTGGCTCTCGGCGTCCTCAGCGATCTCCAGATCTGCGCCAAGCGCGGTACAAACCTGCTGCGCCACCTGGAGCTGCTCCTTCCAGATGAGCAGCGTCTCTCGCTCGACCTCGCCGTCCGCTTGAGCCAGAGTCTCTTGCTGCTGCTGCTGCTGCTGGTTTGCGACGATCTCTTCGAGACGCTCTCGCAGCGGTCGCTCCCAGACGCTCTTGGCGTGCGCAAGGAACGCCTCCACCTGCTTGCGCGGGAACGGGATGGCGCCAGGCGCGCGCTCCGTGTTCGCGTCGATGCCGTGAAAATCCGACCCGCCCATCTGGGATCAGCAGACACACACACATCGCACAGCAGTCAGTGTTGAGATTGCAATCTTTGATGCAAAACATGATACAAACACGTCCAGCGCACCTTGAGCAAGCCCGACTCGTCCGCCAAGTAGCCGTACGTGTCGATCTTGTTCGTGTCGTGGTACACCTCAATGCCCTGTGTGCAAGCGCATAAGAAGCACAATAGATGGGTTCAACTGGTGAGCGTCTCAGCGACATTGTCGAGCGAGGTTTCCACACCTGAATGCCTAGCTTTGCCAGCTCCGGGACGAGCGTCAGCGGGTTCTTCACACAAAACACACACAATCACAAAAAGCAAGTAGAAACAGCATCAGCAACGCCACGCCTGACACAATCCGACAGCACACAAGTACGCACTTTGCAGCACCACGGGTGCGCCAGCACAGAGACACCGCCAGCGCTCGCGATGAGCTTGATCGCGTCCTCTGGTGGGAAGTGCTCGCCCTGTAGACCGACAGAGCACGAACGACACAGTCAGCTTCACGAGCAGCGAGTCTCGCCCACAGTAGAGAGGCACAACACCACCACGTGTGTACCTCGACGTAGGCGGGTCCGTCGTTGTGCAGGTAGCGCGCGAAGGCTTCGCGGAAGTTGGCGACAAACCCGCCCTCGACGAGCGCCTGCGCCACGTGAGGTCGGCCCGGCGCCGCCTCGCCCGCGATCTCCAGCACGCGCTCCCACTCGAGCTTAATGCCCATCGACGCCTATACAGCAATAACGTCAGCGTCGCTATCAGCATCGTCGCTCTCACCGACACCCGAAAAGCCCAGGAACACGCACCAGTTTGCCCAGCATGCCCTTGCCGCGCTTGTGGCGTCCGGTGCGGATCTTCTCGAGCTGTGTCTCGAGCGCCACGCTGTTCGACCCAGGGTAGAAGTACCCGAGGATGTGCAGATTCTCGCCGCCTTTCACCTCGGCGCTGATCTCCACGCCCGGGATCACGAGCACGTTGAGCTGCCGCGCAGTCGCCATAGCGTCCTGGACGCCCGCCATCGTGTCGTGGTCCGTCAGCGACATGTACATCACGCCGTTCGCCGCTGCCTTTTCGATCACGTCGCTTGGCTTGAGCTTCCCGTCGCTGCAGATGCTGTCGAGGTAGCGAGCACGAGGAACGAAGGCGGTCAGCAATAGGAAGGTCATTCAGACACACACGCACACGCAAAACATGCCAGCGCTCTTCCATGACGCAACGTACCTGTGCAGGTGGAAGTCACCGCAGGAGCAGTCACCTGCAGCATCACCACCAGAGTCGCTGTCATTATGCGCATCGTGGCCGTGCTGCTCATGGTGACTATCGTTGGCAGGGAACATGTCGGCGCTAATCGACTCGTACGCAGACGCAGACGCAGAGGCGGCGGACGCACTGTCGCTGATGCACTTACGGCTGAAGTTGGACTGCAGATTCACGGGCTTGCGCTTCGCGCTCTTCTTCGCGTTCTTCTTCTTCTTCTTCGCATTCGACGCCGACGCCATCACCATCGCCGCCGTCGTACACGTCGTCGTTCGAGCCGTGAGTGTGACTCGCTGGCAATTTGCTTTGCTCGCCACTACTTTTTTGAAAGCGTGAGAGTCGCATTAGTGAGACATTGTTGGTCGCTCAGATACCCGCACAACTGAGGCCGGTGATCGAATCAGCCATTCTCGGATCTCTTTCGATTCCAGAGAGATGGCCAAAATGCACGAGGAGCCTGCTGCGGCGTGGGGCTTCCGCAGCCGCCTGCCGTGGCCCGCGACGCGCAGCGAGCGGCTCTGGGCACAGCTTGCGTCTGCGAAGGGGCTCGCGCAGTACGAGGTGGAGCTCTGCGAGCCCAGCGCCGGCCACGTCGCGCTCGTGCTCGTGAAGAAGCACTCGTCTGGCCCCGCCGCGGCCCCTGGCACGCCGAACCCCGCGCCGCCAGCAGTTGCGGGCAATGGGACGGCTCCCGTTGGGCGACGCGGCTCCACGCCGCTCGCGTCGGCAGCTGCGCACGCTGGCGCAGTGTCCCCGCGCGTGGTGTACGTCGTGGACGCGATTCCGCCGCCACGCAAGGCGTCGAGCCCCGCGAAAGTGCAGCAGAAGCAAGGCGCGTCGGGTCACTCGAGCCAGTCGCTGCGGTCGCTCTCGCCTGCGAGCACCGCCAGCACGATCAGCAGCAGTGGTGGCGCGCTGCTGGATGGAGGCGCCACTGGCGCCGGACTGCCGCAGCAGGACGTGGACGAGCTGGATCTCATTGAGGAGCTCTTCGCTGCCGCGAAAGTGAGCAAAGACGGCAGCCTGCTGGCCAAGTCGCCCATCCTGTGCGCGCGCTTCGACTGCAAAGTGGTCGCGATCAAGTTCACGCGCGGCAGCGCATTGCCGTCCAAGCAGCAGCCGCAGCGCGTGGGGAGCACGAGCAGCAGCCGGTCAAGCGGCACCGCCACGACGCTGCGCTGCGTCATCGCGCGAGAGGACGGGATGGCGTTTCTCTGGGAGTGGGGCGCGGACCTGCACCAGTGGACGTTCCTGAACCAGTTCTGCTTCCTCGAGAACCCAAACCTGAAGTGGACCAAGCCTGTGGCGGCGTTCACGGCGACCGAGATGGCGTGGCACGGCGAGACGACCGAGTTCGCGTGGTGGTCCATGGAGTCCAAGCTCGAGCCGAAGCTCTGTCTGCGCAAGATTCAGTATGAGCAGGAGCAGAGCACGTTCCGCACCGAGATCACGATTGGCAACTCGTTCTCGCTCACGTGCACCGAGGTGCTCGAGCTCAAGAGCTCCAAGCTCGGGCTCTGGATCGTCACCAAGTCCAAGGGCGTGCACTTTCGCAGCGCGGAGTCGCTCCGCATGGTCTCGCTCGACTGGCGCGCGGTGCTCAGCAGTGATGATGCTGCTGCTGGTGAAGAGGCTGTGAAAGCAGCGGTTGCCAATCCAGCGACGCAGCTGCTCACGTGTCTGCACAACGTCACGGGCGAGCTGCTCGTGCTCGTGCGAGGCTCTGGCGCCGTGCACTTGGTCAGTTCGAGAGCCCAGCAGCAGCAGAACCAGCAGCAGAACCAGCAAGGTCTCAAGGCAAAGCAACTCGCGACGCTCGGTTCGTGGTCGCCCAGCATGGCTGAGAGCGCCGTGCAGATCGCAGCGCATCGCCACCTGCTGCTTGTCGTGACTAGCGAGACGCTCCACGCGTTTAGCTACCTCACTGGCGAGCTTCTGGTGTCTGTCGCGTTGCCGATGAGCTCTCCTGAGCATTTCCACCATACGTCAATGGTGCCACCCTCCCAGACACCAGCACTGTGGACGATCACTGGTGCTGCGAGCTCCGTCGGACTCTGGAGCTCCTCGGGCTTCTGGTTCCTCCAGACGCCAAGCGCAAAGTCCATCGGGAACAGTCACAACCCACTCAGCAACAGCCTTGCTCAGCAGCAGCAGCAGCAGCAAGTGAGCAGCAACAGCAGCAACCCGCGAGCCGCGTTCGAGTCGCTGGCGAAATACGGCGAGAGCGTCAAGTTCGAGGCAGCGCTGCAGGCTTTGGAGGTGCTAGAAAAGGTCTGCAGATCGCTCGAGGCGTGCGACGAGCAGGTATGGAGCACGGTTTTCCACTCGCTCTCGAGCCCCTCGCTGCTGCTCGCGGTGTTTGCGGACCAGAACGTGTCCGAGGCGCTCGTAGACGAGCTCGCGCGCATCGTGGTGGCGCTGCACCAAGTCGCGCACGACATCACAGTGAGCGGACGCTTCGTGGCATCGTCGTCTTCCTCGTGGGACAAGGACGCATCAGTTAACCCAGCGGACCAGCAGCGAGCTATCACGGCAGCGCAGAAGCTCACGCCCGCGAACCTTGAGGCGCTGCACCACCTCTCGAACTGGGTGCTGCTCGCGAAGCGCAAGATCACGCGGCTGCAGACGAGCGCGTACTTCAAAGGTCGGCACCACATGCGACCGCGGGCTGTGAGTGCGCTCACGACCACCGTGTCGACTGACGACCCTGCGACGCCGTTCACGTCCTTCAGTCCGCTGGAGGGCGACGAGGATCCAGACGCGTCCAACTTCCGCTTGAGCCGCAAGCTGCGACCGATGAGCTCGCTGCGCTTCGCCTCGGGGAGCTGCGTGCTGCACCATGGGAAGCAGTGGCTCGTGCAGCTCGAGTCGTTCTTGCTGGACGGCGTGGTGTTCAAGACCGCGAGCGATGGTCGGGCAGCGAGCGGCGCCAGCGGCCATCACCACGGAGGGGCTGTGCCGAGCCACTTGCTGTTCCACGAAGAGCGCCAGCTGGAGGACTACCGGAGCTCCATCTCGTCGTTCTCCAAGCACATGTACGTCGAGACGATGAGTCGTCTGTACCTGCTGCACGAGCCGGAGTCTTTGCTGCCGTTCGTGCGCTGCGTGACCGAGTATTGCCCGAGGCTCTTCTCGCTCTCTGGTGCGACACGACGCTCGCGTTCGCACGCCGAGCGAGCGCTGACGCTCTTCCCGCCGCTGCAGTTTTTCGTGGAGCGGTTCATCCACGAGCAGCTTCAGCTCAAGCAGCAGTCGCCAAAAGCAAAGGCAGCTCAGCCGAGCCAGTCGCAGCGCAAGAAGCAGCGCCACAAAGAGCTCGGCGTCGCGCTCGCGAAGGACTCGCTGCTCGCGTACACAGAGCTGCTGTGTCGCTGTGGCTACTACCTGGAGGCTTGTCGCGGACTGCTCCAGTGCAATCTGTACGAGCACTGCCGAGACATGCTACTGCTGAAGCTGCTGAAGCAAGAAGCGGAACGTGGCGATGGTATCCAGAGCAGCGCCGACGCGAGCGAGCAGCTGGATCCTGTGCGTGGTGCGGTGTACTTTGCGCTGCTGGAGTTCTGCATCAAGCACCGCGACGTGAAGGAGCTCCAGCAGCTCCTGGAGCTCAAGCCAACGCACGTGAGCGTGCTGCACGTGCTGCGCGCGCTGCGCAACCACCTGCCGCAGAAAGTGGTCCGAAAGAGCGAGAGCGAGAGCGAGGGCGAGGCACAAAGCGCTGGCGCTTCCGAGCATGTGACGGTGGGGAAGCTGCGTCCCGTGTTACTGGCGCTGCTCAAGCAGCAGACGGCGCCGCGAGCGCCAGTTGTGCGAGCGTCGTGAGTCTCGTTGAAGAGGAGTTTTGTTGGTGGAGGTCAATCGAAGTGCAGTTCATGTGAAACGCAAACGCAAGCGAATGTGATTCATCTCTGTTTTCTTACGCAGCAATGTCGCCTGGGGTACATGCAAAATGGTGGTGGAAATGGAGAATATGCAAAACACACACACACGCACACCCGAGGGCTGGCTCATCGAGCGACAGCTCAGGCAGTGAGCTGCCACAGCACGAGCGCGATGGAGCGCTGGATCCACTGCGTCTTGGGGAACCTGGCGCTGTCCACCTGGACCGACAAGGAGAAGAGCAGGTGGTCCCGCTTATCGCTCGAGTACACAGGCAGACGGCGCAGTCCCGTCTGGCTCGCGAGCTCGTGCGCGGGCGACCAGCGCAGGTGCAGCAGCGACAGGTTGTTGCGGATGATGTCCGACGGAAGAATCGCATCTGCCGACCAGGACGCGCCTTCGAGCTGCAAGCCCCGCACACCGAAGCTGCCGACGTTGCCGGATGGCTGGATCTCTGCCACCAGCTGCAGCTCGTCCAGCGAGCACGCCAGCGCCGCAGCGACGCTCTGGCGCGCTGCAGTCACGAATGCCTCGGGGGAGAACAGACCGCCGAGCCAGATGCCGCTCTGCGTCTGCAGCAGCTCATCCGGCGCGATGCGAGCCAGCTGGTTCAGCTGGCGGATGCGCAGCGAGAAGTCCGCGAGCCACTCGCTCAAGCTCAGCTCGGCAGACACGCGGTACAGCTGCAGCCACTGCGACGGGATCTTCTCACGGTACAGCGTCTGCATGGCTTCGCGGATGTCGTTCGTTGGCTTCGTCGTGTACGCGCAGACCGCCTTAATCGCCGACAGCAGTCCAGTCACGGTCGAGAGGTACTCCGAGCCCAGCTCGATTTCGCGGAACATGCAGCGGTAGATCGGGTTCGAGAAGTTCGCAGGGTCGCGCGACATTGCCGGCAACGGGCTCGGGAACAGCGCGAGCCACGCGTCGACTCGGCGATCGAGATCCTGGACCCACTTCGGCCGCGTGTCTTCGCCCATGCTCTCGTCGCCGCCGTTGTTCGCCGCAGCAGTTCCCAGCACCATGCTCTCTTCTTCGCCCGTGCTCGTGCTCTCGCTCTCACTGCCGTAAAAGTCCTGCATCAGCTGGAGGTTGCGCAGCGTGCGGCTTCCCTGCGTGATCAGCACCATCGTCTCTGCCGATCGCGGGAGACCCATCCACGACGGAGGGTTCGTGCTCGGTAGTCGGTGGATCCACTCCATGAACTGCTGCTTGGTCTTACCCTCGGCGATCAGCAGCTTCTCGTCGCCTGCATTTACGAGCTCGAACGTGTTCTGGTAGCTCTCCGGCGTGAACACATGCTCCAGCAGCGTGTCCATCAGCTCTTGGTCGAACTCGTTGTCCACGCGACCGCCGTACACCGATTCCTTCAGCGTCGTGCGGATCGCAGCCCACGGAATGTTGTCTGGCGCGACGTGCGCTCGGTTCAAGCCGACAGAGTTGACCCATCGATCGATCACGTCGCAAGCGCCACGGAAGTCCGACTGGCTGAACTCGTACGTCTTCGACCAGCCCACAGGCACGTAGCGTAGACGCTCGTGCACGAGTGCGTGGAACCACGACAGCAGCAGGTACAGGCGTGCGCGCTCCGCTGGCATCTTGTTCATGCGATCCGCAGAAACAGTGTCCAGCGTGCGAACCATGCTGAGCTTCATGCCGCTCGGCGGCTCGAACACGAAGATGTCGCACATGCGCAGCAGGTTCACCGGCAAGCTCGGGTGGATCTCGCTCGTGAGGAAGAGGCGGAAGTTCGGGTGTGCCGAGTCGCGCGCGTTGTAAAGCTTCTTCTCGATGCTGACGAGCCACGAAGGACACAGGTGGACATTTCGCAAGAGAAGCCACGTGCCGTTCTTCAGAGCAGTGTTTAGACACTTCTCCGCAGTGTCAAAGCCCTCGGCCGAACCCATGGACACCGAGCTGTACTTCTTCTGCAGCGTCAGCGCGAGCTCGTCGATCTGAGCACTCGCGTCAAAGCCCGGCTTCGACGACAGCAAGATGCCTCGTGTCGCCTGCGTGTCGCTCTCGATGTTCTTCCGGAGCTCAATCTCCCCTCGCCATGGGAACTCGGATCCGAAGACAAGGTTTACGTAGGTTTCCGCGGCGTAGATCACTCGGTCCGGTCGGAGGAAGTGGACGAGAATGACGTCTCTGAACACTGCGCGGCGTGGAGTGACCGAGGCGTTCAAGAGCGACGCGTCCCAGCCTTCTGGGATGTGCTTCTCTGCAGCAGGGTGCTTCACGAACGCATTCCACTCGCCCGCATTCTCGCGGACATGCGACTCCAAGTGCTTGAACGACGAGATCTGCAACAGCTTCAGCAGCTGCTCGATCTCCACCTTCGAGAACGCAGGCAGGAGTTGCTGGAGCTCGCTGCGAGCAGAGTCGACGTCCGGCCTCAGGAAAGTCGACGTCGTGCCGAGCAGGATATCCAGCTCCTCGTCCAGCGGGCCGTCGAACGGCGTGCCTGCGTTCATTGGGGCGCCTTGCACAGCCGCGCTCTCCTGCTGGAGCTCGAGATAGATCTGCGTCATTCGCAGTGCGAACATCAACTTGTCGCTTTCGGCAAGTCCGCGACTAACACGAGCAGCTGTGTGGCTGAAGAGCGCGTTTGAGAGGCTCTCGAGGCGTCCATCTTGGCTGACCTCCTGGGGAAGCGACAGCACCTTCGTCAAGAGACTCAAGAAGAAGCCCAACGAGTACTGGTACAAGAAGTGGATCGATGACAGGTTCTCCAGCGCGAAGAAGAGACGAGACGAAGCCTTCGCAAGCGGCCGGTATCGGCTTGTCGCAACCTCGACGATGCTCATCGTGGTTTGCGTCTGCGCGACTTGCTCCGAGATATGCGCAGCCTCTGCCTTCATGCCTTCCAGCGCGTTGATCACACTGTCGTCGTCCAAGATGTTGCCTTGCACGTTGTTGATCTGCTGGAGCAGCGAGTCTTCCAGCTCGCGCAGCTTCGCTTGGTACTCGCCCTGCAGCTTGAGCAGATTGTTGCGCTTCTCCTCCACCTCTGGCTGCTCACTCTTCATCAAGATGCTCAAGCCCTGGCTCTCCAACGAGCTTGGCGTCACCGTGAAGTTCACAAACGTCACGCGGCTGCAAATGTCGGGGCTGAAGCGACACGACGGGTCTCTCGTGATCAGGAACAGGCGGAAGTCAGGCGAGTAGTCGATCTCTTCGCCACCGAGGCGGATCAGCACGCGGCCGCCGGTCTTGTACAGCTCGCGATTCAGCACGGGGTTCAAAATCGGATCGATCTTCTCCACTTCATGCACGAGCAGCGCCGTGCCGAAGCGAATCGCGCTCGCCAGCACCTTCATGAACGAGCTGTCCAAGAACGACGTCTGCGCGATCTTCTTGTTCGTCTTCAGCGCGTAGTAGCGCATGATGAAGTTGTTCGCTTGGCCGGACGGATCGATGATCAGCGGAAAGCGGTGAAAGCGCTGCAAGATGATCGCGTTCTCGTAGCAGAGCTCATCCGACGGCAGCTCGCTCATCTGCCACTCCAGCTGCTCGTTCGGTCGCGACAGGTAGTCCACGAAGCTCAGCTGGGGCTTCATGGCGATTCCCATCGTGTTCAGAATGTCGCGCCAGTCCTGCGCCAGGATCTTTCGCTGCTGGAAGTCCAGGAACCCGACGTACGTCAGGAACGCCGAGCACAGCAGCGTGTCTCCGACGAGTGTCTTCATTTGCGTGTCAAAGTCGTTCGATCCAGCTTCCCAGCGCTCGGCTTCGTGCAGCAGGTTGTTCAGCAACGCGACCGAGCGCTCGACCTTCTTGTTCACCTGAGCCATGTCGTTCGTGATAATCTGCGCCTCGCTAATCAGCGCTGCGTACTCGTGCTTGTAGCTGTCGATGCGGATCTCCAGCGCGTCAATCGTCTCCTTTGCCTTCTCGTAGCTCTTGCGCAGATCTGCCGACTTGTCGATCAGCGCTTGCACTTCCTCGCGTAGCGGCTGGATCTTGTGAAGAATGGACGTGTAGCTGAGCTGCGACACCACCCACTTGTACAGCGGACCACACGCCTTCGACGCGCGGTTCACCTTCTCGTACTCGAACTCCTCCGAGTTCTCCACGTAGTTCGTCTGGATCGTGTTCCGCTGTCTCGCAGTCAGCTTCGTCGAATCGAAGTTCACCACACTGGAAATGAAATCATCGCGTCGGATGAACCGGCGCAGATCAGCCCAATCCAGACTGGTTTCACCGAGCATGACAGCAACGGCTTCCACTGCCAGTCGAACGGCGTTCGGAGGTCGCGCCAACGCTCGAATTTCATCGAGCTGGGACTTGCGAATGGAGTTCACAGACGCCTGCGCTTCGAGAAGAGCAGGCTCTGCCTGCGCCAAGTCTGCTTCAGCCACTTTCTTTCGTGAACTGATTTCCAGATCCTTGCTCGCGAGATCAGCTGCCAGCTTCTCCGTGTCTTTCTTCTTCTCTTGAGCTTCGTTCTGCTCACGGATCATCTGCTGCAGCTTTTCGTTCGCTTCCACGTCCTTCTTCTTCAGCTCCTTCTCCTTCAAGCTGAGCTGACCCTGCAGCTCAGCCACTTGCTCGCGGGTCGCCTGGAGCTTCTGCACGCCGACGTTCAAGTGCAGTTGCTGATCTTCCAGTTGCGCACGCTTCTCAGAGTACAGCGACACAAAGTGCCGGATGAACTCCAAGTAGTCTCGAGGCGAGATGTGGTTGTACTTCATGTGACGCTTCTGAAGGCGACGCATGTGCTGGAGGACGGCGTGGTGGAACTGCACGATGCTCGCAACGAGAACATCGCGGAACGTTCCCGTCGCGATGTGCGGAACAAGCTTCGCCAAGATGTCTTCGGCGTCGAGCGGGATCTGGAAGTTGTCGCTCAAGCCGGGGAGGTCGAGCGTGTTCGTGAACTCGTACGCTACTTGCGCGAGCGCGTGGTTGTTCCACGTTCCGAACCAGTCCACCACGCAACGGTTGAATAGAGCAGGCGAGGTGTTGTTTCGGTTCTGGAAGTCTCCGGACGCTGGGTTCATGGTGAACACGACATGCAAGTTGCGCTGTACCTGCTTGGTGAAGTACCGGAACAGCTCGTCCTCGGTGTTCTCGACCATCACTCCATCTCGCTGGACCGCTTCGCGACACGCGTGCATCAATGAAGTGTACTCGTCATCCTCAAACAGACCGGGAACCTCTCCGGACGCCAACAACGCATTCATGCGCTCCAGGAAAGCCGACCCGAGCACGTTGGACTCGTCAAAGATGAAGCAAATCTTCTCGCCGTCGCAACCGCAGCGCTTCAGCACTACGCGAAGGTCGTCATCGAAGTTCTCGAGCGTGTAATTCGACGTCAGCTTGATCTGGAACACGGAGATGCCGTTCATCCAGCTCACGAATCGAGACAGCACGGTTTTACCTGCGCCGCTCTCGCCGACCAGCAGCAAGTGTCCAAGCGGCTGGCGAAGCACGCGATCGATACGGAGCACGTGGTCGATCACCGAGTCGAACACCACGAGCGGCACATTGAGCTCTTCCTCGTAGAACACGCGCAGACGCGCCTCGATGTGCTTGCGCAGATCCATCGTCGACACCTCCGTGTAGTGCTTCGACAGCCACGTGCTGAATAGCACAGGGTTCTGTCCACCAAACTCGATGGCTTCGAATGATGTCGCACTCTGGGGAAAGTGCATGCGGAGGATCTCCTTGCAAGCATCGAAGCACCACTTCTGCTCTTCTGGCGTGACGAGACGATCCATGAAGAGGCGAAGCGCTTCGTGGAAAACGAGCTTTACCAGCGTCTCCACTTCGATCTCGTATTCCAGCGGCTCAATCGCTTCGTACAGTGCACGCATCCATCGCGACAGCTCGCGAGGACTGTAGATGTAATGCGGCTGCACCTCTGCCGTGAACTTGGTCTGGTTGCTGTGGTACACATCCACCATCGCGTTCGTGAGCGGCTGCACGTACGACTTGAGCGACGGCGTCAGCTTCAGGAGAGCGCGGTTGAACGTGCCGTAGATCTGCTTCAGCGACGGGTACGAAGGGAAGTCGACCAGCAGCACGGGAGCGTGGCGAAGCAAGCGCAGTGAAATCGGCACGCGACCTGGATCTGTCGGCGGGTTGCACGCGCCAACGAACTGGATTCGCTGCAAACGCACCCAGGTGTTCTTGCCACCCAGCCAGAACCCGCCTTGCTCGATGAGCTGTCGCAAGAACGTGATCACACGCTGCGTGCCGTAGCGATCTGCCTCGGGGAGGTTGATTTCGTCGCAGAAGACGACGAGCCACTTCTCCGGCGCGTTCGGCGCCAGCACCATCCCATTCGGCGTTCGCTTGTATTCGCAGTACTGCGCGAACGTCTTCAAGATCAGCTCAGGCGACGTTCCGGACGAAAAGTTGAGACTCGCAAACTCGAACTCGGGCAACGAGCTGAGCGTGGACGTCAGCGTCATGGTCTTGCCGCTGCCTGGGGGGCCACACAGAATGAGCGGGCGATGCTGCGAGAGCCATCCGCGGAGAACCTCGACGTGGCGAATAGTATCGACAGTGGTCACCACGACATCCGTTGACAGCACGCGGTGGCTCTCCAAGTCCAGCTGCGGGATCGATCGGATCCACTGACGCCACTCGCCGTCGTCGATGTTGACTTCGTACTCCAGAAGACTGTTCTCCGGGTTGGACATCGCAGACGACGACACTGGGAACACAATGCGATTCTCGAGTGTCTGGACAACGAAGTCGCAGAGCTGGACTCGGTTTGCTGAGTCCATCGAGCCACCGAAGCCCCAGATGATGGAGAAGACAAGCCACTTCGGAGCGAACTGGGAAATCTGCTCGACCGTCATCGGGAAGTCCGAGTGCGCTTCGTTGTACTCGTTGATCCGCGACAGCCCTCGTCCGAGCAGCGAGAACATCGACATCAACTGCCGGAGGGTGGTCACTTCCATGATGTGCGTCAGCGCCATCGACTGTTCCAAGCACAGCTCGATCACCGACGGCATGCCGTCACCACGAGAGATCATATCTCGAATCAGCGCCACATACGTATGCGCGCTCTTCCGCATGGCTTCCGTCTCGCTCGGCTGCAGCGAAAACGACGACACGGTCGAGATGTCGTCGCGAATCTTCTGCAGATAGTGCTCCACGACGTGGTGGGTTTGCACGGTGTCCGTGGAGAACCACACCATGCCGCAGCGACTCACCGTTGCGAGCGTGGCGTAACGAAGAGTCTCGGTCTCCATCATGATCCAGACGTTCGGCGGGATCTCGAGGCGCTCTCCCGACGGAAGGGTGAGCAGGCGGTTGTCGTCGAGCACCGAGTTCAAGTTCTCCGCCCACTCAGGGTCGACGTCGCCGTCGAAGATGATCCAGTGGCGCTTCTCGCTCTCACCACGCACGCTGTTCAGCACTTGACGCAAGATGTGCGTGAACACACCATCGGTCCACTCCAGAGTCGTGTTGTCCAGAACGCCGTACAAGTGCTCCTTCGAGAGCGCCTTCGGATCAATCACGTGCGCTTCGCCCTTCTTACCGTCGAACTGCTCCAGCGCATCCAGCAAAATCCGCCAAGCTGCAGATTTACCGGTTCCGGACGGCCCAACCAGCATCACGCCGTGGCGCAGCTGCATCACTTGGTACAGCTGCAGAGCCTTCTCCACCCACTGCTCGTGCGCGACGTAGTTGCTCTGCACAGCGAGCTCGACAATCTTGGAGCGAAGACCGTCTTCCTGAATGCGGTGCGTGTCGGTTCCTGGGAACACTCCCTTCAGCAGCGTCTCGAACACGGGGACATCGTGAGCCACCAGCTTCGGCATGATGGTGTCGCTGATCGACCCGATCAGCGCCTTCGTCTCGAGCTCCTCCATCGTCGTGTTGCTTGCGATCTTCTGCGAGATCTTCCGCTTCAGCTGCCCGGCGCTCACAAGCACACTCTTGAGCGCACGGAGACCGAAGTCGTAGTGCGGCTGCTTGGACAGCTGGTCTTCACAGAGGTTGAAGAGCAGCACCACCTTGGCTGAAATCTGCTCGGCGGTCGTGATGCCTTGCGAGAACAGCATCACCTGCGCGATCAGCTCGCGATCCGGCGCAACCATCGCGATGCTGCGGAACAGCTGCTTCAGATTGTCCGGCAGGTTTGATCGACCAGCGTAGCCTGGGTTCATCGTCACGAAAATGCCAACATCAGGATGCAGCTTCACGCTCTTCCCCAAAAGCTCGATGGTCGTGCCACTGTTGTTGCTGCTGCTGGCAGCAGGCAGCGCAGAGCCATCGGGTTGTTTCTGAGTCTTGATCGATGAAACACCGCTCTGGATCGCCAAGATCTGTTGCGACACCGCCGACAGGACGCGCTCTTCGAGACGGTTGAACTCATCGAAGCACCCCCACGCTCCGACCTGGCAAAGCCCGACGAAGATTCGACCCATCGCTTGGAAATCAAAGTGCTCGTCGCAGTTGAAAACCAAGACGAAGCGACCGAGCTGCGAGCCCAAAGCCTTCACGGACTCCGTCTTACCAGTTCCTGCTGGACCAAACGGGTTGCCGCCCATGCCGAAATCCAGCGCCTGGGTCAGCGTCAGGTAGCATCTCTCCGTCAGCGGCGTCGACACGAGTCGCTCGCCAACGCCGAGGTACTCAAAGCCGTAGGAGAACGAGGCGTTCGAAACCTTGATGCTCAGCTTCTTCAGCGGGTCGGTCTCGGCAGCGTGGAAGTAGTAGCGCATGTGGTACAGCCAACGGAAGTCGTCGACGCTGCTAACGTTGGCTTGCAGGAGTCGCTTTGTCACACTCTTCTGGTGCACGAGCTCGGTGATGAGCTGCTCGTACTTCTTGCGAACATCGTTCTTCACATCCGAAAGCACGCGCTCACTCAAAATGCGAAGGAGTCCATCCAGCTGGGTGAGCACGAGCGGCAAGTCTTGACCGCCCGCCTTCAGAGCGTTCTCCACAGCACGCGACCACTGCACTTGAGTCGCGAGGAGGATCACTTGGGCCGGGTACTCGGACACCCACTTGATGTACTTTTCGATGTTGTCCTCTGACGAATACGACCGGATCGACTCGTCCAGGAGCTGAGAGAGCGCTTGGCGCATCTGGTCTTCGACTTTGCCCAGCCACGCGTTGATGCGCGTATCTTCCTGCGTCTTGACAGGCTGTCTAAATTTGACGATCTCTCCTTCGCGAGACACCATGCCGAGAATGACCGAGCTCGTGCTGTCCATCTCCAGCGAAGAGATCCCGGCAAACATTTTCGACAAGTGACGCTGAATCTGCACTGGCTCCTTGCTGTTCCCGATCATCTCGAGGAGATCTTCGTCGCCGACAAAGTAGAAACGAGGGAACGCAGCGCGCTGACGCTCCAGGTACTCGCCCAAAGCTCGCTGCACATTGCCCATCATTTCCTGTTGCCGCTCGAGCGAGTGGAACAGGTTCGGGATGTTCGCAACCTCCACGATCATTGGCTTGTGCGCAACTCGCTTCATTGTCGACGTGAACTCGTTGTCGATGCTCTGGAAGCGCGCAAACTCCTTTGGCAGCTGCTGCTTGATGTCAGCGGACCCGAAGAAGATGCCTTCGAGGTACACCCAGCGGCGCTGCACGTCGACCCAGAAGTCCAGGATGCCGCGGATCTTGGTCAGCTTGTCTTCCCAGCTGGTTGCCTGCTCGGCGAATACGCGGTAGTACGGCGACTGCTTCATGCTGCTCAGACTGTTGAGGTGCTCCTCCAGCTTCGAGAGCATCTCGTCCCATCCGCGAATGATACGGCACCGGTTCTGATAGTTGACCAAGTCCAGCTGGTAATTGGACCAGTAGTCCGTCACCTGACGCAAGAACTCGTCCAGCGCCATCTCGCCCTGAGCCGTTCGAATGATTTGCTTGAGCTCGTTGTCGCCGGAAGATAGCCCAGAGTCCCAGAAACTGCGAAGCGTCAGCTCCGTGAAAGGCGAAGTGATGCGCAAAAGGCGGAGGATCTGCTTCCAGTGGCGGTCTCGGATCGCGTCCGACTTGAGCTCAGAGAGCAACGAGTTCATCGACTTCTTCGCTTGAATCGAGTTCGTGAAGTACTCGAACGCTTCATACTGCTGGACACGGGCGGGGAAGCGGCGCATCTCGTCGATCAAATCCTCGAGCTGCTTGCGGATCTTGCGAGGCTGAGCAGCCGACCACAGCGTCTCTTGCAACTCGTCGACTTGCGTCCACACTTTCGAGATACTCTTCCACACTTCGTCCAACCCAGCAAGCTCCTCCATCGCGCGCGTCAGTGGAGAACCACCCATGCGCTCGTCGTCCATTTGCACGCTGCCGACTCCAGGGATAAACGAGATGCTCAGAGCCTCCAGAGCAGCGCTCATCTTCTCCTGGTCTGCGCGGAGGAGCTTGAAGCGAGTCTCGTAAACCATCAGGAGCTCGATCGCAGACTTTGGCGACTGGCCGCCCTGCAGCGGCTTCGCACTGTCCCACTCGGACACGGCTTTCGCGATCTTCTTGTCCAGCACAGCCTTCTCCTCGAGAATCTTCGCCTGGAGCTGAGGGAGCTGGCTTTCCATCGCGACACTCTTGCGGTCCAGCAACTGCACGAACGCCTCCCATTCGCCTTCGACATTCGCCAGCGACGGCCAGTCTGCCGAGAACTTAAACCGCTGCTTCTTGAGCAGACGCTCGCCTTGCGAGAAGGACTCCACCGCGGATTGCCACTGGAAGCGGTTCACGCGCATCTCTTGGATCAGCGTGATCGCTGCGACCACCTGGGCAGTCGCCGCCTCCAATGCATGCTGCTCGAGCAAGGTGCGCTTGGCCGAAATCGTCGTGTAGAACGAGTTGATCTGGTTGCACAGCAGATCTCCGAAGTGCGCCAAGAACTCGTTGTGCCACGCGTCGTACTTCACGTTCACTTGAGCCTGCACTTGCTGGTAGTTTACGACAATCGGACCGAAGCGTTTGGTGTTGAACACAGCGTCGAAGCTGTTTCGCTCGGTCTTGATCTCCATCAGGATCTGCTGCCACTTCTCGAGGTCTTCGCCAACGGCATTGATCGCGGTCTGCGCATCCATGTCCCACAGCGCTTGGTATTGCAGCCACGTCGACGCGTAGTTCTGAACCTCGTCGATGGTCGCATCGACGACGCCATACGCCTTGATGACGAGCTCTTTCGGCAGCTGCATTAGCGCCTCTCTGAAGACCGACTCCCTTCGCTTCGCGCTGGCACTCTTCCGAGACGGAGAAGCGAGCGACGTCACTGTAGACTTCCCGTACACGTTCTCATACGACGATGTTTGGATCTTCGGGAGATCGCAGACCGAGTTCATGAGCGTCTGGAGCTGCACCAGCCACACGCTTCGCGCATCGTCAACCGAAGGTTCCAGATACAGCATCTGATTCTTCAGCAAGATCTGGTGCGTCCGCGTCGACATGTTCGCGGCTTCAAGCACGCTCTGCAACGCCTTCTCGTCGTGGCTGCCGTCAAAGCACGAGATCCAACTCTGCAGCAGCGTCTCGAGCTTCTTCGCCAGGATGCCGCTGATCAAAGCGTTTAGGTTCTTCACGTAGACGTTCAGGTTCGCATAGCCCGCCAAACTCAGCTCGTCCACGTGCGACTGGATCTTGGCCAGCACAGCTTGGACTTCCGCTGCGTTGAAGTCGCCGCTGCTGCGAACGCTGTCCAACAGGTGGTCAATGTCGCTACTCTTCTGTAGCAGTTCCTCCACCTTATCGTGCAAGCGCTCGACCTTCGTTGCCAAATCGGTGACGTATTCGCCGAGTCCGTCGGCGTGCCAGCGCATCTCGTTGCCCTTCGAGAAAGTCTTCCCGATCGTGGCGCGCACTTCCCGGACATACGACGCGACCAACGGCTCGAAAATCGTCTGCACGCGTCGGCACGAGTTCATGTACGTCTTGATACTTGCATCCAGCGACATCGCGAACGGGTACTTCGACTTCGCGTCCTCGGCGATCATCTTGATCGTGAAGGGAACGCGGTAGCCAAGCCATTCCAAGTTGCGCACCTCCTTGAACAGCGTGACGATTTGCTGGTTGAAAGCGACCACCAGCTTCTTCCGTTCGCCCTGAGGCGTGTCTTCCGTCACGATGTTGAGAATGATGTTCTTGATGTCGAAAATCGGCATGGACGCAAGCTCGCTGACCCATTGGTCGAAGATCAGCTGAGGGTTCAGCTTCGTGATGAACGCCTCCGCAGCAACCTTCAGCGCCTTGCCTTCGACGTGCTGCTCCCAGCCGCCACCGAGCACGCTCTCCACACGTGACAGCAGCATCTTCAACTTGCGCTCGATCTGCTTCGCCCACATGACTGCTCCAGCAATGGGAGGAATGTCGCGCAGCTTGCTCGTTCGCGAGGCTTCCGAGAAGGCGTAGTGAGCGCGGAACTTGGCTTGCAAGCTGCTCACGTCTTCCTTCACGTTCTCGATGAGCTGCATCTGGAACTGCTGCACTGCGCTGCGAATGCGCGGGCGGAAGAACAGCGCATTGTACTTCGAGAACACGCGGAACATCTCGTCAGCGTTCGACGTCGCAGTCAAGCGACTCGTCAGACTGTTGATGATGCGGCCTTCGATGCGATCGATGCACAGCTCATACGACTTGCGCATGTTCTTCCACGCCGTTGTCCCTTCCCCAGAAACGTCGAGAGGGTCCAAGGCGCTCAGCTGCAAGTAGGCAGCGTTGATTTCCGTCAGCGCGTCGCCTGTCACTTCGCCACGACCATCGCTCGATGCAGCCCCAGTGGAGCTGCCCAAGACGCGTTCGATCACCTGGCGCAGCTTCTCGTGCTGCTCACGGAACTCGTGAAGCTCCAGCAAACGCTCTTCGATCGCAGCATGCTCCATCTGCAACTCGGACAGCTGCGGAGGCTTGTCACTGTTCACGGAGCCTCGGCGCTTGGACAGCTCCTTCGTCAGGTCGTACAGCGTCGCGACTTGGCGGTGCCAGTTCGAGAAGAGCTCCTTGCTCGACAAAATGAGCTGCTCGAAGTGCTCAAACGGGATCTGGATGAGGTTGTAGGCTCGCAGTACGCTCACAACCTGCTGCGTCAAGTCGCTCGACATGATCTCGACGAGGTGAAGCAGCCTCGAAATCTTGTACTCATCGGCCACTCGGATCTTCTTGAGGTGCGTGAACACGAGCGTGACTCCCTGGTTGAGCTGACTGATGTCTGTCGCGGACAGGATCGAGTTCATCGGGAACTCCTTCATCAGCGTCATCACACTCCCGACCCTCTGGATTGCGGGTCCCAGACCGTGATCCGCGCTGAAGGTCACCGTGGCCAAGTACCGCTTCGCTCGCTTGAGCAGAGCCAACGTGATCTCCACCTCCGGCGAACTGAGTTTCTCCTGTGCGCCGAGCAGTGCGCGGTTCAGGTCGCACCAGAAGTTGATCTCCTGCATGGCAGTCCCAGGGAGCGGCTCACTATGTGGGAACAAAAAAAGAGGGGGGGGATGTTATCAGATGGTTTGTTTACAACAACACACAGATGAGATGAACCACGTCACCGGCGTACCTGATGAGTCGGGTCACTTTCTGGATTTCCTTGATCCACTTGTTCACCCCGCCTTGGATGTCGTTCAGGAACACGACGTCGTTCACTTTGTCCTCCAAGCCCAGCGCCTCGATGTCGATCAGAACACCCTTTTCTCGCACCTGTAGCAAAGCGAGCACACCACTCTTCTCATCAGCGCACGAGAAACAACACTGTCGCCATCAACGTCGCTACCCGTACCAGGTTCGCAGCGCGCTGGATCACCGGATGAAACACCAGGTTCACTTCCGGGATCTCAATGTTCTGCTGGTACTGCAGCAGCGCGAGCTCAAGCTCTTTCATTCTCCTCTTGATGGCAGGGAGACCTGGATATATGACACAACACGACCGCATCACTGTGAGACGACATCGCCACAGCCTTCCAGCCACAACCAGCCGCGCATGTCGTACCTCGCGCGCCTTCGTTCATGTTGGCCAGCTCGTTCTGCGGCTGATGCACTTTCGAGTACTCGTTCACCAGCGGACCGAAAGACTGGTGCACGTAGTTGTAGACGACCGAGAGTAGGTTGCTGTGGTCGTCTTCCTCCTCTTCCGTGTTCTCGCCGCTGCTGGAGCCAGTCTCCGAGCTCTTTTCCTCGCCGCTCGCTCTCTTTCTCCCCAGCGCTAGCGTCATGACTTGAAGCTGGTGGTTGAGCGCGAAATCGCTCGTCAGCGGCGCGCTCAGGCGCTTGATGAAGCACACAACATCGTGGCCGCGCTTCTGCCCCGCAGCGTACTCGATGCCGAGGTTCACTCGGATCCGACACGTCGCGGCGTCATCGCCCGCGCCATTGTGCTCGCTGTCGACTTCCATGCGCGAGCTCTCCGGCACCAGCACGCCACCGCCATTGTGCGACGACGTCGGCGATGGGAAGTAGTGCACTTGGAGCACTCTCGCGCCAGAGTCGGCGATGAACTGCTCCAGCACGGTGGTCGCTGCTGGCGCGTGGAGATCTTGGGTGAAAGCGGATCTTTCGCCGTGGAGGCTGCCTCCGTTGTTGCTGCTGCTCTCGCTCTTGAGCTGCGGGACTGACGTCTCTCCAAAGAGCGGCGCGCACGTCTGCTGCAAGTAGCGTCGGAGCGCGTCGATGGGAAGCAGATCGATCGCTGAAGGCTGCTGCTGCTGCTGCGTCGCTCGCGAGCCGCCTGGCGCCGATCCGCCGCCGCCGAGCGCCACAGCCGCTTCTGCGCTTGCCATCGCGCGCTTGCGTTTCCTCCCGACGACCGCCGACGACGTTCCGCTAATCTTCGGATCTTCCCTTCCGCGTCCTTCCTTCTCTCTCGAGGGCGGGCGGGCGGGCGAGCGACAATTGCGGAATGGAATGAGCTGCTGCTGCTGTTCGCTGCTGCTGTTTGCTTGTGTGAGGCCAAAACGAAGTGGGAGGAGGATTCAGGAGCAGTTCAACCCGACAACGACCTTCTATTCGGAGCAGATCGAGGGCGACCACGAACCTCGCCAAAACTGCTATCTGGCAGGTTTTGAGTGCTTCCATCTTGGTCGCTTCGACCATTCACAAAGCAACACGAATGTATCACTCGTATACCTCTTTATATGAGGTATCAGCTGGACAACTACGTTTTCGAGCACACTTTTATACAGCAAATGGCTCGCACTTTTGATCGCTTCTCTGGCGAGTCCTTTGCACCTAGCCCTCGTGCAGCAACCAATCACCAGGAACGGAATCAGACGCTTTTGCGAAGAAGTTTTGAATTTGCCTGCGCGCGAAAATGCGACCAAGGAACGCGATGGCGGGGCGGCAGGACCGATCGGATCGACACGACCAAGACGCACATGGACACACACTGTCACAGGAGCCTCACTGTATTGACAGCTCTCATTCCGACCTCTCCATCCTCGTCTTCCCATTTCCAAACAGCGGCTGCTTTTTCGGTTTTATACATACGTTGCAATCGGTTCCTCGTGTCCTCCTGTGTGTGTCTCTCTCTCTTCGTCACTGCACTGCGTCCTCCCACTCGCGCTCTTCGCTCACTGAGGCGGCTTCTTCTTCGTCTGCTTGTTGATCAGCGACTTGTGGATGTATGGGATGACACCGCCGCCGGCGATCGTCGCCTTGATCAGAGAGTCCAGCTCCTCGTCTCCTCGGATCGCGAGCTGCAGGTGGCGCGGCGTGATGCGCTTCACTTTCAGATCCTTCGACGCGTTGCCCGCGAGCTCCAGCACCTCTGCCGTCAAGTACTCCATGATCGCGGCGGCGTACACCGCGGCCGTCGCGCCGATGCGCTGGTTGTTGGCCACACGTCGCTTGAGAAAGCGGTGGATACGGCCGACAGGGAACTAGAAGTCACGCAGCGACACACGCACAAGATCAGTACAGCGGTCCAACGCAAGCGTACTGCCGCATTGCTACTCGCTTCGCGTTGCGGTCTGCCATCATCGTACCTGAAGCCCGGCGCGCTGCGACCGCGACTGCGGCGCCTTCTTGGACGTGACGCCCTTCCCGCCTTTGCCGCCCTTCCCGCCTTTACCGCCTCCAATAATGCTCGACTGCGCGCACACACACACAAACACACACATCGCTGTTAGCGCCAGCGCGCCATTGACTGCCCCACGCACGCACAGGGAGGGAGGGTCACGAGCAGCACCTGAAAGCTGCCGCACACGCACCATGTCTGCTCGCTGCTTTGGCGCTCGAATCGAATTTCGCGAATGCCGCGATTTTCTGGACGCTTTTGTTCCGAAAAACCTCCTTCCAGACTCGATTAAACCTTGCATTATGCCAAGAAAACTCGCCAGAACCGAGGTTTTATATCGCTTTTCCCTCCATTTTTTCGAAAAGGAGGAGCAAACATTTGAAAATGACGGTGCTTTCAGCGTGCATGGTGGTTGTCCGCGTGACGGCGGAAGACGACCGACGCGCTTCGCAGTACAGCCTTCGGCGGCGGCGCTGCGCGTCCATGCTGCACTCTGCGTCGTGAGACTCGGACGTATGCAAGTGGAGCAGCGCATGCTACATCTGCTTCGGCAACAGGTATCTTTGCTGCTGTTGAGTGAATCCAGACGCGACTGCCCGCTCGACCTGTCCGCCGCGATCAATCGAGTTAAGGAGGCAAAGCGTTCGGATCCAAATTCTCTGTGCATTCGGCGAGACGACATTGGAAGCGACGGCTGACGAGAGAGAGACGAGAGAGACGCTGCTGCGCTGCGCTGCGTCCGTCCCACTCGCTCGACCCTTCGCTCGCGCGCTCTCTTGCTCCACCAGCGAGCGAGCAAGCATGAGCACGCTGCGCTCGGCTGCGCGCTCGTGGGTCACGGTGCCGTGCGAGAACCCGTCTGCCGCGCCATGCCAGCGGTCGCTGCACGTGTGCGCCATCCGCAAGGACTCACTCTACATCTTTGGAGGTGCGACACATGCTGCCTGGGCTTGCTGTCTGTCGCTGCAGCAATGCGCAGCGCCGTGCAGATGCGCGTCTGATGGACTGCACGTGAACTGACTTCCTTGTGCATCACTGCATTGCGAGTAGGCTACGACGGCTCGAACCGCGTGAACGACTTTTACGAGTTCAGCTTCAACCGGCGCCTGTGGTCGGTGGTGACCGCGAGCGGCCCGCCGCCGAGCCCGCGCGACCGCCACGTCGCAGTGGTCTACAAGGACTCGTTCTACGTCTTCGCAGGCTTTGACGGCAGCTCGCGCGTGAACGACTTCATCGAGTACAACTTCTGTGCGTGACGCGCTTGCCAGTCGCTTCAGTGTGGCTCAACGCCAATGCACAAGACATGCATGCCATGTTTGCTTCCGATACTGACATTGCAGCTGTGTACAGTGTCACAGAAATGGAGCAATGTGACTGTCATCGCAGGCATGCCGCCGACGCCTCGCCACAGCCACGCTGCTGTCGTGTATGGTACGTTCTTCCGAATGTGTGGAGCGGCTGCCTCGCTACTACCAGTGCGTCTCTACCTCTGACATGCTGCCTTCTGTGCTGTGTGCTGCAGACAAGTCGATGTACTGCTTTGGCGGGTACGACGGCAGCTACCGCAACGACTTCCACGAGTTCAATTTCGGTGCGTTGGCAGTGTAGCCATCTATATGCAGCCTGACGGTGACGCTACGATCAGTTTGTACAAAACACAGCTAACCTCCGCTTTGTCACATCGTCTCAGAAACGGGAACGTGGACGCTGGTGGCAGCAACGGGGCGAGTGCCTCGACCGAGGTGCGCTCGCTTGCCACGAGATGGCATCTCGATGAATGGCTTCCATTGCGCTCACTGACAAATGGCATTGTGTGGGTTGCAGATACCGGTCGTCGCTGGTGGTGCACAAGAACAGCTGCGTGCTGTTCGGCGGCCACGACGGCTCGAGGCATCTCAACGACGTGCACATTTTCAACTTCGGTAGGGATCGAGCTGCATAACGCTCGGACTCAGTGCGCTTGGCGAAGGCTAGCTCACTCACGGCATGAGCTCGCCTGTTTCTTTTTTGTTCTTGCAGGTTTGCGCTCGTGGTCGTCGTTGGTGACGGAAGGTCCTGCGCCGATCCCACGCGACTCTCACGTCGCAGTGATCCACTCCAACTCGATGTACATCTTTGGAGGCAGCACTGGCAGTGCGATGAACGACTTTTACGAGCTGAACCTCGGTGCGAGCATTGTGCTGATTCACTCTGCGGTGCTCAGAGTTTTTAATCCTAGTTGGCTGACTCAGTACGCTTGTTGTTTTGTGCGCAGACACGAACATGTGGCAAGCGATGCAGTTCAACGGGCAGCCGCCAGGGCAGCGCTTCTGCCACGTCGGCAGCGTGTACGACTCAAGCCTGATTATCTTTGGCGGCTACGACGGCAGCAGCCGACTCAACGACTTCAAGCAGTTCCGCTTCGGCGACGAAGAGTTTGAGCTCGACATCCCAGAGAGCACGCTCATCGGCGACCTGCGCGCGCTCGTGAACAGCGAGGTGATGAGCGACATCACGTTTGTTGGTACGCCTCTGCTCTCAATGTGTCTGTCTTCGTGCTTGTCTGCTTGACAAACCGTCTGGTGTGTGTGCGCATGCGTGTGCACGTTCAAACAGTCGAAGGCATTCCGATCTACGCGCACAAGATCCTGTGCATGCGCTGCAACTACTTCAAGGCGATGCTGACTGGCGAGGTGAGCAGCGTCACTAATTCACACACGCCATGAACATTGTCGACTTACTCTCTGCCTTGCCAACTAGATGCTCGAGAGCCGTGCGCGCGAAGTGGAGATCACGGACGTGCGCCGCCCGATCTTTCTGTCGTTCCTCGAGTACCTCTACAGCGACTACTTGGATGTGTCGGTCGATGTGGCGATGGAGCTCTTCGTCGCAGCAGATCGGGTACACAGCATCCTAAAAGCTGGTGCTGGCAGCGAATGCGTAAGTTGCTAACACTGCATGCATGCTTGTGTTTCTTAGTATGGCGTCGACCGGCTGAAGCGCATCTGCGAGAGCCGCATGCTCGGGTCTCTGTGCATCGAGAACGCGGCGACGATCCTCCACGCGGCCGACCTGCACAACGCGGCGGTGCTGCGCGACCAGTGCATCGCGTTCATGCTCAACAACTTTGACGCCGTGACGAAGACGAACGCGTTCGAGGAGATGGGGAGAACGAACGTCGAGCTCGTCTTCGAGCTGCTCAAGCGGCGTTGACCTCGCGACACCCGTCCACTCGAGCGACTGCATGCATTTGAATCTGAATCCTATCGATGTCTCCACACTTTCTAGCCAACGCAAACCAAACGCCAGGTGCACAGTACACAGCCATGTCTAAATTAATGCACACGATCCCCGTCACCCGTCATGGCGCGCTGCTGCAGAGGTTGGTGCAGTTACTAAGGCATCAGCAACCCAAGAGAATCATGCGTCAAGTGGAACGGCAACTCAATATGACGACTTGACATGATGATTGACACCTTTCTTTAGCTTGATATTTGCAAATCAATTGCTAAAATGGACCAGTTGTCTAAATTTATGCAACATCATTTTTACCTTAACGAAGAAATACTCTCAAGCGCATTGGATGGAGACATTGTAGGAGACACTGCTCTCGATATTATCGATTGAGTTGCTAGGCATTCCTGCGTTTGCAGTGATAGCTTTTGTGCATTGCGAATCGCTCTCATCGGTGCATACAATTTCTCAGTGTTCATTGAGCGATGTTGGCATGATTTGACTATCTCACTTCATGATTCACCTATGAAATATCTATTTACTAACAAGGATACTGGTGAAAAGCGAAACAAAGGAAGTTCATTCTATACTGAATTCTGTTCAGTGTGAAATCACAACAGTATCAGCACTCTTTTGCCCGCAATGCTCACTATCGCTTTTGCGCCGATGGCCCCACACCTCGATTCAGTCTTACCGCTAGGACGATCGAGGTTGATTCAACCCCACAGATTGTTGCGCTGTTGCTCGGCGTTCCTCCAACCGCTATGACACGATATTTCGATTGTGTCGCGAGGGTGCCATAGTAAACATTCGACAACCCGAAACAGCCCACCAGCCAACCCGTCACGGTCAAGTCCTATATATTCGCCAGACTGGTGAGTGTGCATTTTATTATTCATTGGTGCTCGGCAGAAGTGAAACTGAATTTATTTTCTCTCTTGCAGAAGCGTCCACGGCGGGCTTCCCGCGGCCACTCCATTCTGTTCCTTGTTGCCTGACTGAGCCTATTTATATGATAGGTACGGGAAGACCATTACCCAACTTCAACCGTTGTCAGGTACACATGGACCTGCTCTGTGACAGAGACAGAGCACCCCTGTGTGGTGTATCCGCGAAGAAGAACGCTGTGGTATATCTGCGAAGTGGAACGCACGACATACACGCTTGGGAGCTGGAACTCCCGTAAGACACTCAGTTGTATTGCTTGTCTGGTATCTCTTCGTTTCTTCACTGAGCTACCAAACTATGGTTCTGGAGTGTCGCCTCACCACGGCGAGCGCTGCCAGCCAGTCAGTCACTGACGCTGGGACACGCCATCAAGGGGTGAACTGGCGGACAGCGAGAGCTGGAAGAGTTGTGCACCCACACTGTACCGGGGTACATGCTCGGTACACACCCTGCTATTCGGAGCCCCGATCTTCAACACATGTCACTTCTGAGGAATGGGCAGTGCAAATGTCTGGGCTGCTCATTCGAGCACGAGGTGGGATAGGTATTCCAGTTGATTGCATTGACAACGCCAGCACTTCAATTGACACGTGTACATACATTATTGCCTGCAAACCCGTATTTGCATTATCATTGTTGTATTATTAACAGACCACCTTCTTCGCTGTGGCAAGTGCTCACGATGAGTTGCTGCCCGGACCGTTGTAGACCACAAGGAGAGCGCATGTGGAGAGCGATGGTGTCAAAATGGGCTTCTTGACAAACTAGCTGCAAGCGCATTCCACCCTAGTGGAGCTTCTAATACACAACAAGATTTGATCCTTGACAGCGATATTGTGATCATCGGTGAGCGCGCACTTGTACTTCTTGAGCTAAAACATTCTTTGCGTAGTTCTGCGAATCTGGCACACTGTGCTATCTTTTTGGCCCACAGCTTCAGTCTCGCACACGCTCTAATTTCCATCGGTTTCCTTGTCCATTTGATATTACACGTTGCTCATTTGTCAGATAAAAGAAACAGAATACAGGCAATCCTCCCAAATTGATACGTGCTTTTTCAACAGATAGAATATAATATCCTGGAGGCAAGGGGCAATAGAGAGGTATAAAAAAGTAAAGGTCAACAAGTGCCGTCGCAGTCACGACTGTTGCACACACGCGAC
>JAADWH010000303.1:0-27914 GCA_023335995.1 Globisporangium nagaii
CCAGTGGCGCCGACTACCACCACCGCCGCCACCGCTACCACTGCCACATCTTCCGGCAGCAAACGAAGCCGTCATTCGATGGAGGGAGAGAGGAGTCTGGCCATTGCGCCGAGCAAACTTCGAGTGGGTCGACCACGACGCATGTGAGAAGCGTCTGGTTGTGATCTTTTTGCAAGATCTTCAATATTTCGGTTCAAATATCATGTTTTCCATCATCATTTGTTGCGCTCGAATGTCACTTTTCCGTGTTGACGGTTGTTGACATGCAAGCTTTCATCCATTCCAGATCAGTCCTCTGCGGTGCTGACGTGCTCCGCCTGCCTTGCTGGCTTCGTGTCGTGCCGCATGCAATGAGCCACGCCGCCGCCGCCGCATGGACTGAAGAGGAGATCGGGATGGTGCTGCGTGCGTGGCGCTGCGTGCTGCAGATGCCGCCTGCTGGCGCCAAGAACCTGGCGATCTTCGAGCAGTTCGCGCTGCTCACGGGCGACGCCGACATGCGCCGCATGAAGAACGCAGTGCTCGCCACCAAGCAGAAGCTGCGCACGGCCGTGAAAGCGGCTGACTATTTCCATACTATGAACGAAGTGGTGAACAGCAAGGAGTGGGGCGAGCGCTGGTTCTCGTGGGACAACCACGTGAAAGCTGCCTGGTTGAGTCAGTTTTTCCGTGGTCACCAGGTGAGTACGCTGGCGTGTTCACTGAGTAAAGAGATGGTCGCAGACACGAAGAAGCTCATGGCACTGGATACCGCGTACCATGCTACACGGCGGGACGCGCCGGCTGGAACTCTGGCGACAGCTCAATCGCAGCCTGCTCTCCAGAGCGGCGGCGGGTCGTCGGACTTCGAGCTCGTCGGTGCCATTTCAGCCACTGTCACGTCGCTCGACAGCCGCGAAAGCTCCGCGGCAATTGCTGAAGACTGTCATGACGAACAGATTTACTGGGGAGATCTACACAACGTATCCAACTGGGCTGAAGAGCCGTCTACTCAGTCACCGGAGCAGCAGCAGCAGCACGGAGAGCGACAGCGAGATTGTCTTCTGGGAAGACGAAGACGACGACGTGGGCGATTTGAAGATCGACGACGAGACACAAGCTGATCCTAGCGACAGTGCCGCCGACGTCACACAGTTGCCTTCCGATATGGACGTTACTAGCATTGGCGCGAGCACAACCGGTGCTCCAAGAGTTGACGGTTCCAGCACCGGCGAGTCGACTGTGAACAGCGCGCCACTCGCCGACGGCACCGCGTGCGGTGATACGGATCCGCGTGCGGTGATACGGATCTGCGTGCGCCATCAGCGAGTGCACCATCTGATGTTGCAACTGATACCAGCAGTGTGAAGCCATGAGAGAATAGCAGAGCAACCGCAGAGCTGCTCGCGAGCATCCAGAGCTTCGAAGCAAGCGCGCAAGGTTGGCACGCAGTGCTACTCGAAGCGCAGGAAGACATCAAGACACAGGGGAACCTGACGCAAAAGCCCGCGAAGGTAGTCAAGTCCAAGCCAAGTGAAGATCAGTGGCAGATCGAGCGTGGGAAGAGTGAACAGCAGATCGAGCAACGCCAAGAAGAGAGTCGAAGCAGTCAAGTAGAGCTCATACGAATCGTGGAGCTGTTGCAGGCGAGACTGGACGAGAGCTTGTCGAAGCAGAGTGAGATGGGCGAGCTGCTACAGCGCATCATGAACGACCAGCGCTACGAGAAGGCACAGAGAGCAAGAAGCACACATGAAAGCGCTGGATGCTGCCAAGCGAGACCAGGAGCGCCAGCAAGATCGAGAAGAGAGGCACGAGCTCATAGAGCTGATCAAGCAGGAGTGAGAGGAGCGGATCCGGGCTGCGGTGTTGCGAAGCGAGAAAGCCGAGCTCTCCCCTGTCGGCACCAGTAGGAGCACGCCAAAGTGCAGTGGCAGTGACCAAGCGGGCTTGATCGAGATCAGCACGGATCTATCCCAGAGTCCAGCTCTAGGACGTATCATGGCGCCAATACCAGAGCAGTCTCCGAGCAGCTCGGGAGGCAGTCGTCGCCTGACGCAGACATCGGAGAGGTCGCCGAGTAGCGCTGCTGCCAAACGTCGTGACTTTGGCGTGCTGGACTTGCAGGTCGAGAGCACCGGCGCCACATCGAGTCGAAGCGCACTGGAAACCGAGACCACTGGCGAGAACCCTCCGTCTGGATATCACCGCCGGAAGCGCATTCGCAAGCACTCGCGGCGGTCTCTGGGCGACGATATGGAAACGAACGCCGTCCCGAGGCTCCCGTCTCTCATGCGAAGCAGCCAGCCATCACTCGAGAGCATGTGAGAGATGAGAGGAGCGGCGTGAGTGTAGGACGTCAGGGTGGAGTTGACAATTAGCTGGTAATCGGAAAGTAGACAAACGAATACTAAATAAAAGCATCACGAACGGGTTGAGCGAGTGAGAGAGCGATGCGCGGTTGCCAGGCGAGCGCGTGGATAGTCGGCGCCTCGTACACCCTTGCAAGGTGCTGACGTGGAGCTTATCCCCGCGAGATCTGCGACTGGGCGTGCTGCTGCTGCTGCTGCTGAGATCTTTTTGTGATTGTCGAGAGAGAGAGAGAGAGAGAGAGAGAGAGAAGTCAAAGTAGGTTTTCTTTCCATCAAAAGCCTCACGTCTTTTTGTCAATTTCATGCTGGAATCCGGAAATCTCACGCCTTCGTTTATCACTTTTTCAAAAAGGTGCCTGTCTTTTTTTCTTCACTTTTTCACCTTTCCACCCATCGCCTTTTTTCCCCATCACAGAAGCCGAACAGGCGGATCGACGGAGAGAACCAACCGCAGCAGCAGCAGCAGCAGCACGGAGAATGGTCGGCGCGAACTGGAGCCGCGAGGAGCTTGCCGCCATGACGCGCGCGTGGCGCGAGGCGCTCGAGGTGCCGCCGCGGCGGGGCTTCCGCCTGCTGGAGCACATGTTCCAGCGCTTCACGGAGCTGCGCGGCGGCACCACGGGCCGCACGGTTGGTTCCATGGAGATCAAGCGGAAGTACATGAAAAACATGGCCGAGGTCATCTCGCGGTACACGAGTCTGCAGCAGCAGAACGAGATCCCCGGCGAGGCTGGCAGGAGTGTCGGGAGTGCGCTGCCGCCGCTGACTCCGAGGTCCGGCATCTCGGCGCCTCAGGCCCAGCTGCCGTGGTTCCAGATGCAGCGCGGCGAGCGCAAGAAGTGGTTCCTGAGACTCAACACCAAGTCGTATAAGTTCGCCAACGTCGACGAAGAGACGTTCAGCGACGTGGAGCGACTCATGCAGATCGAGCGAGTGCTGCACGGCACGGAGAGCATCCCAGACGAAGACGCTCCCGAGTTCGAGGACGACGACGACGAAGTGGAAGCAGAGCAAGGAGACCAAGACGACGACGACAACGACGAGCAGTACGCGAGCTCGATCGCTAGCCATTCCAGTATTCGGGTGCCACTCGTGCGGAGCAACTCGGACGGAGAGTGGGAAGTAACCCGGCAGTTCCGTGCTGAGGAGGACTCGCGATCGACGACTCCTGATCCAGCCTACCCGAGGTCGTCGACACGCGCTGTCGAGTTCAGAGCGCCGACTCCAGTGCGTCAACGCCGAGATATCGATGCGTTCGATCGGCTGATCACCTCGTCGTCTCGACGCGGGGACGCCGTGATGATCGACGCCGGTCCGTGGGATGACGACAGCGAGAGCGAGAGTGAAGGCAGCATCGACAACGACGACGAGGACGCGTACAACTGGCGCCAAGCCAAGCACATGACTTCGCTCCACTTCGAGCGCCAGAGAGACGGCGCTGCAGGAGTGGATCAGTCGCGCCGCCGCCGCGCACCAGCGCATTCAGGATTCGATACGTTGGTGTCTGCGAGCAACGCCGATATCGTTGCCACGACATCTGGGACGCGCAGTGAGCACCAAGAGCCGCAGAGTGACGCCCCTGCGTTTGTCCGAGCAGTGCAGGATCTGAAAGCCCAGGCAGCAGAGCTTAAGGATACCCTGATCCAGGAGAGAGAAGCGAGGCGCCAAGAGGAGCAGCAGTGGGACTCCGCAATGCAACGACGCGAGCGCGAGCGTCAGCAAGTGACAGGGCTGGTGGCGCGGATGGGATCGAGCGAAGCAGACGAGCGGCGAGAGGAAGCAGAGATCCAGGCGACGCGAGACGAAGTGCTAGCGCTGGTTCAGTCCGAAAAAGAAGCCAGGTGCGAGGATGGCGAGGTGATGCGTGTCGAACAGGAGGAAGAGAAGCAGTTCATGGAGGAGATCAAGCGCGACTGTGACGATCGAAAGCGATTCGACGAGGCGCTGAAGGCAGCGCGGGATGACGAGGCGGCGTTTGTGCAGATGCTGCAGCAAGACGAGTCCAAGAGACATCGAAGGGTGGCGGAGCGGATGGAGATCGTGAAACGGATCAAGCTGATCAGAGACGAGGACCAAGCGCCGCGCAAAGTAGCTTCAGCCGCGCTGGCGACTCAACAGGGCAATGAGAAGAGAGAAGCAGCTCCCGTCGCCGCAGAGCCGGTGGGCGAGTCGACGCCACCGAGACAAGACACTGCACCTCGCCGGCCGGTGCGCAAGTCGAGCAAAACGCAACTCACGGAGCACACGGGCATTCTGTCGCCATTACGAACTCGCTCCGGACGGAGAGGCTAGTGCGCTGCCACGACCCGTCCAGCAGCGCGTGCTTTGTATGCATTGATCGCGAACCAAAGCACTTTCATTATTATCTTTGTCGGATAAGTCAGCCATCCCTCAAAAGTTCTCCCCAAGCGAAGGGATGTTCTCTTTTGTCCGGCTTCGACTCCCTCTGGTTCGGTACACCGGCTCGGGGAGCGCTGCTGGAGCCGCCTCGTTAACTGGTTCTACTGCAGTCGCGTCCGCCTGCTTTGACAGTCTCCCGTCCACTGGAACGTCTGGCACTGGCACTTCGGTTGACAGCGGTTTCTTCGTACGAGTTTTGGGTCGTGCTGTAAGCAAGTGCACTTGCTTCTGGGCGGACAGTTGCTGGATACACTTCTTCTTCAGTGCTGCCTTGAGAGTCGTCCCTGGCTGAAGTGACGGAGGCTTCTCGGGCTCGTCGGGTGTCAACTCGCCTTGCGGGTCGACAGCGCCAGCTCGCTTCGTCTCACCAGCTTCCTTCGATTCTGGAGCAGTAGATCTCTCAGTGAGCACGATGCGTAGTTTTCGCACGCGTTTGCTGGTCGGCTGAGTCTTCAGAGCCGCTTCTAGAACCGTGGCTCGCTTTCTCTTTCGCGCTCGATCCTGCTCTGGAGCGGTGCTCTGCTTCGCTCTCTGATCGTTGGTGTGCTTATTCTCTAAAGCATCAGCTCCTGGTGTCTCCACCGCTTGGACATCCTGGATCTTCGCGATATGAGTCGCTGGCTGATCGTCGCTGCGGCTCGCTTCCTCCGACACATCAGCTGTTGGCGTCTCCACTGCTGCCGGAACTTGGATCGCTGGCGTCATCGGACTTGCTTCTTTCCTTGCTGCCTCCACTATCATACGACGAAAGTGCTCGAGATCGACCCTGATCTGCGAAAGCTCGTCTTGAACCATGGCGATGTCGCTCGGTCGCGCTCGCTCTGGCTCTGCAGTGATGCTCAGCGCCGCACTCTGATTGCTACTGCGCTTCTCCCCCAACGCATCTGCCGCTGGAGGATCTCGGGTCGCTGTTGTCGTCTCGATGCCTTCTGTCCTTGCTGTCTCGTGCACCAAAAGCCGCATCTTCTCGAGATCAGCCCTCATCTGCAACATCTCCTGATCTCTTCGATCTGCGTCTTCCCGCAGCTTTGCACATTCGCGCTTGAGCGCATCCACCTCTCGCTTTCGCTCGCCGTCCTGCTTCGCCGACAGAGTCGCTAATTCTGCGAGTTTGCCCATGAGAAAGTGCTTGTCGTCACGCCCTCTGGTCTTGAGATCCTGGAGCTCCGTGGCGGAAAGAGTATTCTCGACACGATGGCGGTCTTGCTGGATCTGGATCTCTTTTGTCTGCATCACCAGCTCCTGGACTGACTTGTCCAGTCGCCTCATCTTCCCCAGATCTCGCTTCCGCGCGTTTTGATCAGCCTTCTTATCTTCTTTCGCCTTGCTCAGCATATTCTTCACGTGCTCCGTCTGCATCTCCAGCGACTTGATGAGCAGCAGCAGAAGGTGCTCGGGGAGTTGCCGTGTATCACTCTCACTGCATCCAGCCGCATCTAACGCACCAAAAGCAGACTGAGCTTGCGCGCCGCGATCTACTCCCGGAATCGTGCTTGAACTGAATTTCTCAACCACCGGCGATTGCGCCTGATTATTTGGTGCTGCATTCTCGCTTTGCCTGGTTTTCTCCGCTGGAAGTGCCAGTGTTTGGTTCAATGGCGCAGCGTTCTTGGTTAGACGGGTACTCTCCACCGGCAGATTTCGTACCAGATTCACAAGCATCGCGTTCTTGGCACGATCCAAGTTCTTGACTAGCACTGGCTGCTGATTCGTTGACACTGCGCTCTCGACAGGACTGGCAGCCAGCTCTGGCAACTGAGGAGACTCCCTCTCTGCGACGCTGTGCGAATCGACTTCAGTTCGCGCTGAGACAAGGCTCACACGAATCTGGTTGTTGTGTGGTGGAGCTGGCGCCACTTCCGCTCTCCCCGGTACCTCTTCCTCAGTGTCGTCGCTAGCGCCAGCGACGACACTCGCAGCAGGCTCGCTTTCTTTTTCTTCTTCCTCCTCGCCGTTCTCCTCAATTCGTAGCTGCGAGGCAGGTGTTCCGCTGTCGTCGTCTGTGGCGCCGTCCTCGTCTTGATCCCAAGCGCCGAAGTCGCTGTCGCTCTCCGTGCTGCTGTCGTCGTCTCCACTTTGGTGCTGCTGCTGCTGGCTGTCTTTCGACGACTGCTCTTCGCTTTCTTCCGGAGTCTCACTCGCAAGCTCCCCGGCAATATCGGAGTTATCGGATGCAGCGGTGGTAGCTTGAGATACGAGCTGGGTTGCTTCAACCGCAGAGTCGCCGCCATCGTCGTCGCTCTGCTCACCTTCGCTGGTGTCAGTCTCAAGACCAGTAGCTGCCAGCGATGACGGTAGTGCTGCTGCCACATCCATCTCCTCCACCACCGCCGAAGCCGTTGCCACCGTCGCCGCCCAGGAGCCCACGCTCTGCTCGCGCACCGTTCGCCACTCGTCACTCTCATCCCGTCTCAGCAGCACGCGTCGGTAGCACTTGCGCTTGTTCGTCTCAAGTTCTCTCGCCAAGTCGTTCAGCTGCTCCGTCTCCTCGAAAGTGGCTTCGTCAATGTCGAGAAAGCTGTACGAGCGAGCATTGTGCTTGGCGAACCAGGCTTTCCGCTGCGCGACGTCCAGCGAGAACCACGCCAGCTCTGAAGCCTCACTCTCTTCAGAGCGACTAGCACCTCGCGTCGCCTTCGTCCTGGTCGTCTTCTTCTTCTTCTCGACGTTCGCGTGGTACTGCTCGATGAGCTCGGCCATGTTGCGCAGCGTCTCGCGTTTGAAGCACATGGCCGCGAGCCCACGCGTCGTGGCGCCGCCGCAGCGCTCGACGAAGCGCTTGACCATGAACGCACTGACCGAGAAGCCGCGGCGCTTCGGCGCCTTGAGCGCGTCGCGCCAGGCTGCGAGCAGCGCCGCCACCTCGGACGCGCTCCACTTGGCCGACGCCGTCATCGCTTTCTTCTCTGCTTTTCCGGTTGCTTTTGGGTGTGTGGGCGTGGGAATCGTATGTGAGTTTGTATGCGCGCTCGGCAATTGCAGAATCACTCTCTTATTGGCTGAAAATTCGCACAACATCTGTTCAAACTCGGAAAAAACTGTTGTGCTGGAAGCCGCAGAAACCCGCGGTTGATCCCAGGACGAACCTCGAAGTCCACCATCAGAGGCATGGGTTGACACGAGCCTTCAACGAGCACGCAGTTCTCTATGACATCAACCACTGCAGTCCTCACCTGTGCGTCTTCATCCTACCAGTCTTGTCGTCAAATGGGTCGAATGGACGACCACCGCCACCAACACGATGCTGCTGCTGGTGATGTCTCGGTCGGAGCTGATCCTCCTTCGGATGCCTGAAGTTGCTCTTGTGCGGAGTCTCATGTGGTGCCGCCGACTTTGAAGTCGCCCTGAGTGCGGAATCCTTCTCTCTCGACACGGAGCGTCTGGGTCTCTTGTTCTCCTGCCCCACTCGTCTGGCGCTGCTCCAGTTGTCAAAATCGCGCTCCCTCGGTTGCTCAGCGTGCTTGCTCTTACTCGGCGCCTCCGCATCCCGGCTCTTCGGTTGCTCAGCCTGCTTGGCGTTGCTTGTAGCGTCACTCTCCCGCTTCTTTGATTTCTCTTCCAGCTTCACGCGGAATGTGTTTCCCCGCGCTTGTGCTTTCTGATGGGTTTGCATCTGCTTGAGAACCTTCTTCCGTTGCTCTTGGAAGCGCTGGCGATCCTCTCGATCTTGCTGGACCTGCTTGAAAAGAGCACCTCGCTCCTGGCGCTCACGTTCTCTCTGCTCTTCATCCTTGCGGCGCTCTTCGTGCTCCTGCGCGATCTGCTCCAGCATAAGTTTGCGCGCGTTCGCTTCCTCATTTCGCTCTTGTTCGATCTGCTTCTGCTCCTCGCGCAGAAGCTGGATCTCCTTGAGCATCCGGCTCCGCTCAGCCTGGTCGAGCTGCCGCTGCTCGTGCTCCTTCTGCCGAATGCCGCCCTCGAGCTTCATCGTCTCGACGAACTGCTTGCTCTCGATCTCGCGGGCGTTCCTCAGCTCGAGGCTCTGTGCTCGCTGGCGCATGTCACTTTCCCGCTCTTCTTTCACCTCGGCGAGCAACGTCTTGAGCTCCTGCGCCTGCTTCTCCAAGATGTTGACGACCATCATCAGCTCCGGGTCGATTTTCTGCTTCTTGAAACTCGACGATGCTGACGCAAAGAGCGGGGCTAGTGGGGGTCGACTCCGCTTCTGCTTCTGCTTCGGCAGAGAGTGCGGCTGTCGGGCTACTGGTGATCGCATGCTGTTCTGGACTGGGGGAAGGCTGCTGCCGACAGTGTGTCTCGGAGCGGCTGCGGGAACTGGAGCGACGGTGCTGCTCTCCAGGAGCTTCAGACGCGTAGCGACCGACTCGCTCTCTTCCCACATCTCGGCGTCGCTGTCGCTCTCTGTGCTGCTGCCGCTGTCGTAGTCGCCATCGTCGAACACGATCACATCATTCCGCTTCGACGGACGGACGAGCTGGTCGTGGAAGATCCCACTCTGCAGCTTGTCAGCACTCTGGACGCCAGCAGCTTGAGCTGGTCGCGGTGCCGCTGAACCGGGAGTGAAGATCGATCTCGTGTCGCTTGCACGCATCACTGGGAATGGAAACTCCCGCTTTGGCGGCGCGTGAGCTCGAGGTGCCGCTGCCACTGGAGTGGGAGCTCGTTGTCTTGGTGCTGCAGCCGGTGGCGGAAGGAACGCTGCAGCCTGCTGGCGTGGAGCCAGCGGCAACAGCGGCGGAGCTACTCGAGGTGACGGCACAGTCGGCAGTGCCGGCGACGCTGGCGGCGACCCAAACGTCTCCCACTCGCGGCCGACAGGATTCCTGCGCAGCGTGACGCGCACAAAGCAGCTCTCAGTGCCGTCGCTGGTGAAGTTGCCGCTCGCGGTCGTGACGCGCATGTTGGTCGACGCGGCCTGGAGCTGGATGAGCTTCTCGATCGTGCAGAACGTCGGGCGGTCGAGGTCGATGAACTTGTACGACTTGCGGTTCACCATCTTGAACCAGATCTTCTTCTGCTCGGGTCGGAACGCGAACCACTTGTCGCGGTCGTTGAACGCCATCACGAGCCGCGCCATGTTCTTGAGCGAGCCCTGTTTGAACGAGACCGAGCCTTCCGAGCGCGCCGTCGAGCCGCCCACGAGCACCGTGAAGCGCCGGAACACCTCGTGGGAAATCTTGTTGCGCTCGCGCAGCGGCGTGTCGATCGCCTCGCGCCACGCCTGGAAGAGCGCCGCGAACTCGGCGGCCGACCACGACGACATGGTAGTCGGCGCTGACTGCGGCGTTGGACGGAGGTCGGCTAGCCCTGGCGTTCTCTTGCGTGCGAGTGTGCGTGTTTGGCTAGCTCTGCTGCTGCTGGTAGCTCCTCGCCTTGCTCTCCTCTCTCTCTCCCTTTCCTTTCCCGTTGCCTTTCGTGGTTGCCCTATTTTGCGATGGTTGTCAAGTCGTGAGGGGATATATGGCCAATCGCATCCGACTCAGGCTGCTTCTGAGGTGTCTGATTGGCTGCAATGTGCAGGTTGTCATTGCTCGAGCTGCGACTTCTTGGCGTTTGGATGTTGCGCGTCGGCAACAGTAGCAAGATTTGCGCTGGTGCGATGCAGATCGAGCATGCCCAAACGATTCGCCGTCGCAGCCTGCCCCACTTGATCGACTGGCTCACAGCAAACCGCGCTCTCTCCGTCAAGATCGCAATGACTCGTCATAAAGACGATCGCGTGGTACGCGACAGATAACGATCGCTTGACGCCTGGACAACATGGCGACACTTTGGCTAGTCTCCGTTCGCAATGTGGCTGGCTGGCTGAACCACAAGCTTCAGAGCGCAATGGTCAGACTGCAAGAGTGACTGGGACGCTGTATCGAGTCATCGAGAGCGACCACCAAAGTCGCGTCTTCAAGCGCTTCCTCCAGAGGTGTCAGTCGCTGGTTGGCGCGTGGTTGATCGAGCTGCGTTAGGGCATCCGAGTGCCAGTGCCGTCGTCTGCCGGACTACGACGGCACGCTGACATTCGAGCTCACGATAAGAACGAAAGTCCATGGCAGCGCGCACAACGTGAATTGCCGCTTCTCGCGCACGTCGCTGGTGGAGGAGCTTCGAGGCGAGCAGAGGTGACGCACGAAAAGGTATCCGCCATTCCATCCAATCACGATGCGCACCGTCACCATTTCCAGCAAATCCGTTGCCGTCAGCTGCATCATTTCAGCCAATGATCGCACACGGTGCCATTCTTCACACGGTGGCAATCTCCATCCGCACGACGGCAACCAACTCGGCGACGGCGGGCGATGGGGGCGACGACGGCGAGCAAGCGCGTGACGACGGCGGCGCAGATGCGCGCGGCCAAAGCGACGTCTAGGGAGTCCTCGTCTTCTCTCGCTCCGTGGACGCGCGGCGAGCTCCTGCGGCTGCTGAGTGCGTGGCACAGCCTGCTTGAAAGTCTGCCGCCGCCACAGTCCGCATCTTCACTGTCCAGCAGCAGCAGCAGCCGACCATTGCCGAGCATCCACATGCAACTGCAGACGCGCCTGGCTGCGCTTGGCGGCGAAGGCGTGGCAGCAATCACGCGGACAGCATCTGACATCCACCGCAAGCGGCTGTGCTTGCTCTGGTGCCACACGTTCATCACCGAAGTGAACGCGAAGCGGCGGCGTGCGAGGCTATCGAGTTGGTTCAAGCTGGGAGCGGATGCCAAAGAGGAGCTGATTGCGGAAGGCGGCGCCCTGGGTCGCTCGAACGCTGAGCCGCGGCGCTCGATGCTCTTGCTCCTGGACAAGGAGATGTTTCGAGAACTGAGCAAGATCGTCGCGAAGAACGAGGAGAAAGAGCAAAGCGACGGCGGCGATGACGGAAAAGAGGAAGGGATCGAGATGGAGCTGCTGCCAGATGCATCACGTCCTTCCCCACGGAGTCAGAACGCCGTGTGGACGGACGACCAAACTGCCCGGCTGATCCACGCGTGGGAGAACGCCTTGGTTCGCGAGCCGAACAGCGAGGGCAAGGAAGAGATACCATTCGACCAACGCCTGCATCGCCACTTCAGCGCGCTGTCCGCGGACTTGCCAAGGCGGAGCGTCAACTCCGTCTTCGTGCGGCGTTTTCGAATTCGGAAGTCCTTCGATTTCATCTCCGAGTACCTCAGCAAGGCACAGCAAGACGCAAGACGGGAGAGTCAACGCGCCAACTGGTTCGAGCTCACCGAGAGGGATAGAGACGACATTCTGGCAAAACGGCAGTGGGGACGAGACTTCGTGCACCTTGACGAGGAGAGGTACCGGCAAGTGGAGACAGTTCTGCAGCGGTCAATGGCGCCAGGTGCGAGCCGGTTCAAGTGGAGTCGCGAGGATCTCGCAAAAGCCGTGTGCGCATGGCGAGAAGTTTCCAACTCGGATCCGCGTCAGTCGAACTCAGCAACGCTCGACAGTATCTACGAGAAAACGTCCAGCTTCAGCGCTCCATCTCGGGGTGACGTCGCGCGTCTGATGAAGTCCCTGACAAAATCGGTGCAGCTCATCGCCAAGTTCGACAGCAGCAAGGACGGCTCGATCAGCATTGGTCTGATGCATCGAAAGTACTGGTTCCAGCTGAGCGAGGGTCGGCGGTTCGACGCCTTGTTCAAGCTCAACAGCGCAATGGGTGCCGCGAGCTCGTTCAGCTACATCAACATCGACGAAGACACCTACAGAGAGCTGAAAGCCGTCATTCAGCCACAGCAGCCAGACGCAGATCCAGGTGCGCGCAATCAAATCCATGAGTCCAGCGGCGGCGAACCTGAGAACCGCTCGCCACCTCGTCGAAGCCGGCGCATCAGAACAGCCAAGAGGAATAGTCCGCCGCGGCTGAGATCGTCAGCTCCAAGCTCGAGCGCCAGTCCGCACGACGACTCGTCTAGTCGCATTGTGCTAACTCTCGAAGAATCATCATCCGACGACGAAGGGTGTTCCAGCTCCGGATCTGACAGCGGCAGCTGGGTGGAGAGCGACGACGAGATCTCGTACCGAATCTGGGCTGAGAAGCCGCCAAAGAAGACAACGCGGATAGAAGCAGTCGCTGCAGCCTCATTAGGAGCAGATCCAACATCTCCATCACTACCAGCAGCAGTTGCAGCAGTTGCGAACAAACCCGAGGGCGACGCTGACGGAGACAGCAGCGGCAGTGGCCGTGGTGGTGCAGTCGTTGCGACGTCGGTGATCCCTCCAGCTTCCCACCACAAGAAGCGGCGACGACTGGACCCAGACCTCATCGCCGTCGTGAGTATGCTGGAGCGGCGAGCCCAGAGCTTGAGCAGCATGGTGCGCCAGATGCGCGAAGAGATGCAGCTCCATCGGGACAAGCGCGAGGCGCTGCTGAGGCAAGAACGCGACGAGCGAAGTGCTCTGCTCGAAGAGATGCGCATCGACCGCGAGGAACGGAGAGTGATTTTGCAGGAGATTCGGCGCGAGCGAGAGCGACCTTAGTGAACAGAGGAGGCGATCGATCGGAGGAGGAGCCGCGATCGCGCCAGCGGTGACTCCGGCGTTCATTGCGCAGCAAAGTCGATCGCCAGAACTGTCCCTCATCGGCATTCTTTCTATGCAACATTGAGCAAGGACTGCGAGCTGTTCCGGCGATGAATTGATCAGTCATCGACAGAGAAGCCACACCGGTCATCTTCAGGTTGCAGAGCTCCTCGGAGACGATTAGTTGTAGACTGCATTCGCCACCAGTGATTCATTTGGAGTACGCCCGCCAAAGCAAAGTACAGGTATCATCCACGGAGCGTGTTCACGATTGGCACCACGCTCAAGCTCGACAGAGCACTCTTGTCGTGGGTGGAGAAGCGTGGAATGGCATCGAGGTGCGCTTGTCGCTTTGGTGGGCGAAAAGGGTCTTCTATTGAGGGTACGAGCAGTAACACCACCGAAGAAGATCTCCAGTCGCGAGCGATGCAAAAAACAGAAAACAACAAAACATATTCGCATTCTTCTTCGCACGCGGTACAGAGAGAGCGCGCGAGCAGCCGCTGCTGGATCATGGCGCCGCCTTCCTCTACGCCTGCAACCACGCTTGCTGCCTCGCGCAGACGCAGCGAGCGGCAGCAGGTGGCGAGCACCACGGCCGCGTGGCCCGAGCCGCCCAAGAAGCCGCCGCGCCGCAGCAGCAAGACGGACCCAACGGTCAAGCCGATGCTCTTCTGGAGCCCCGAGGAGGTCGCGACGATCGTGAGCGCGTGGCGATACTGCGTCGCGAACCCTCCCGAGCGTCCGCGCAAGACCGCCGGGGGCTTCAATGCGCGGATGTACGCGCGCTTCCTCGAGCTCTTGGGCGGCTCGTCGATCCGCGTGCTCCAGTCGGTGATCGCGAAGAAGCAGCTGCTCAACAACTCGTACGAGTTCATCATCGGGTACAACCAGAAGCGCCGCGACGCACTCGCTGCAAAGACTGGTGGCGGTAGTGCCGGTGGCGGCGGGGCTGGCACCAGCAAGAAAGCAGCTCCAGCGTCGAGCAAGAAGCTGCCAGCCAAAGGCAAAGCCGCGCGAGGTCGTGCAGCGAGAACGAACCAAGACGACGATGAAGCCAAGAGCGACGGCGACGCTGCTACGGAAGACGATGAGAATGTGAACTACTGGTTCGAACTCACGAAGGCGCAGCAGAAGTCCGCGGCCATGAAGATGTTCATGACCGACCAGCGGCAGTACGCGCTGCTGAACATGGACCGGCGCACGTTCGACAGCATGGTCGAGATCTCCAAGCTCGAGGGCAAGCTGAGCATTCGCCAGCCGTGGCGCGACGACGAAGTGGCACTCCTGTTCCGCGCGTGGCGCGAAGCAATCACCACGCCGTTCAAGGGTGGCAAGGCTCCGACGACGAGCGTGAACTCGCGCATGTACCAGAATATGGTGGCGTTCAGCAACGGCACGCTGCGGCGCACGAAGCAGTCGGTGGTCCTCAAGAAAGATTCGATGAAAGCGTCGTGCGAGTTTATTTTGGCGTACAACGAGAGGGTGCGTCTGTCCGATGCCGAGAGTGGCAGCAAGAAGAAGCCGCTGACCTGGTTCGCGCTCACTCAGCGCGAGCAGGAGCGCCTCGTCGCGCGCAACTTCCCAAAGAGCGGCTTCATGTACTTCACTGATGCGCAGTTTGACGAAATCGACGCGCTGATGAAGGACACGGAGATCGCGGGGCCGCTGCTGGGTGGACGCCAGGCGGTCATGTGGATCCACGACGAGCAAGTGCTGCTGGTGCGCGCGTGGCGCGACATTGTCGATCGGCCGCGCCGCCAGCTGCGTCCGAACGTCACGATCGGCTCGTGTATCTACGAGCGCTTCATGGCGCTCGGGAAGGGGAAGCACGCTCGCACGGAGCGCTCGACGGTCTTGAAGCTCGAGTCCATGAAGAACATGCACGAGTTCATCGTCGTCTACAACGAGAAAGTGGCAAAGAGCGGGAAAAAGGACTGGTTCTCGCTGGAGCGTGCCCAGCGGAAGCGGAAGCATCTCGATATGGGACGAGCCAGCGGTACGAGTGACGACCGAGCGAGGACTTTTGCCGATTTCGACCAGCCAATGTTTGACGCGCTGACAAAGATCCTGAGCAAGAAGCTGAAGCTGGACGCGATCACGTTCAAGGTCCCCAAGGACGACGAAGTGGAGCATGAGCGAGGTGTATCGGACGATGACGACGGTGACGAGAATGATGATGACGACGACGACGACGAAGGCAGCGAGGAATCTGAAGCGTCCAACAGTGAGTACGAGTCCCGCGCGCGCTCAAACCGAGGACGCAAGAAGCCAACAGTGCCGGAGCCCGAGCACGAAGGCGACGATGATGACACAGAAACCGCGACTGAGGACGACGATGACGTCGGAGCTGAGAGTCAAGCCAGCACTGCTTACAGTGCGAACAAACGCTACGAGAAAGGGTCTCACAGCTTTCTGCAGCTGGCAAAGAACCTTGAGCCAGCGCTCATCGAGGAAGACTTTGACATTCATCGCGAAATGCGACGCGAAGTAGAGCGTATGGAGGACGCAGCTCGCGAATCAGACACCGACGAGGACGAGGACGAAGAAGAAGGC
Source organism: Globisporangium nagaii (assembly GCA_023335995.1). Taxonomy (NCBI): domain Eukaryota; phylum Oomycota; class Peronosporomycetes; order Pythiales; family Pythiaceae; genus Globisporangium; species Globisporangium nagaii. The sequence goes on from JAADWH010000303.1 coordinate 15,770, forward strand.
AATCACTCCGCCACCTCAACCAGAAGCCGCCGCTCGTCTGCTGGTAAAACCGCGGCTCCCACGACGTCGCGCGCCGAGAAGAAGAGCCAGAAACCAGTGACGCCAACGACGTTCAGCCTCCATGAACTAGCAGATTTGGCGATGCGCGTCAACAATGCCGTCAGCAGCAGTGCGGAGAGTGACGCGAATACGGCCGATGCGGAAGGGGATGACTCTCATGAGCCCGAGCCCGATAGCGCGAGCGAGCAAGTGCACAAGCAGCACAAACTGCGTCCGGAGATCGCTGCAATCGTGCACGTTCTCGAGAAGCAGTCAGACTATATGCTGCACGCAATGCGCGAGATCCGCGACGAAATGAAGCAAGACCGCGAAGACCGCGAGCGCTTCCGAGAAGAGATTCGCATCGATCGCGAGGAGCGCAGAAAGTACGCCGATGACAAGGCTCGCAAGCGCTCTCGGAGCGGCAGTGAAGACCGGTCGCCGAGCAAGAAGAAGAGCAGTCGCCGCTTGAGTGTCCAGCGAGATGGGTTTGTCGTCCGACTCTGATCACGCGCACCACGGTGTCTGCCGTAGCTCAAAGTTGAATGGACACCTCGCTTTGCTCGATAATGTCTTGTGGGATGCCTTGAGTCCTTGTGGTTCGTCAACCATCGAGGGTCTGCAACGACTGCGAGTGTCGGAGACAAGTCGATCGAGCATCATGCACACCGTGATCCAGCTGTAAAGGCTCATGGTTTTAGATATGACGCACTCGCGCAGCGCTCAACGAATCGGCAGCGATTCCATGTGTGCCAGTTGACGCTCTCGAGCCCCAGCGTGTCAACAGCCCTTCTGGCTCCGCAAATCCCAGTTGACTCCCGATTGCATTTTCAACTGTTGCAACACAGAGCCTGAGAAAGGCTCGGTCATTCTCGCAAACGAACTGAACGACGCGTAGACGATGGCCGCGCCACTGTGGACAAAGGACGAGCTGTTGCTGCTCGTGCGCGCGTGGGAGGAAGTGGCGCCGGTCGCTGGCGAGGGAGAGCGCGCACACTGCCGACGGATCTACGAGCGCTTCACGGAGCTCAGCGGCGGGGAGAACCAGCGAACGGAGCCAGCGGTTTACCTGCAGCGATCCGTCTTGACGACCAACTACAAGTTCATACTCGAGTACGAGCGCCGCAATGAATCGTCCGGCGGCTGGTTCGCGCTCAGTCCGCGTGGACGCGAGGAGCTCTTCCACGACAACGAGGCCACGAGCTACCGGTACTTGGACTTGGATCACACGATGTTCGAGACGATCGACCGGATCAAAAAGAACTCGCCGCCGAAGCCAGCGCCGCACACGCTGACAGGCAGCAAGAAGAAGAAGGCGAAGAAGCTCAAACAGGCGACGGCGGCGAGAAGCAGCGTGACGGAAGAGTCGGAAGAGTCGGACGAGCCGCGCATGCTCGCGCACGAGTGGACCCACGGCGAGCTGCAGAACCTCGTCCACGCGTGGCGCGACGAGGTGCGGGACTTCCAGTCGCACCTCGATGGCAACACCGTCGCGAAGGTTGTCAACTCGCGCATCTACGAGCGCTTCAAGACGTACTGCAATGGGAGCACGACGCGGACGCAAGCTGCGATCAACACCAAGCGACAGGATTTGGTGCTCTCCTATCACTTCATCGCGAAAGTCAACGCGCAGCAGCGCAAGAACAAGCAGCGCATCTGGTTCTCGATGTCGAAGATCGAGAAGCTCGCGATCTTCCGCGCAGTCGACCGATCAAGCCACCTCGCTGACATGCCCGAAGACATTTTCGTGCGTGTTGGGAAGATCCTCAAGGAAGAGCAAGCTCTCGGACTGGGTAACCGGAAGCGCGAGCTGAGCGCGTCCGAGTCCGAGTCCGAGTCCGAGTCCGAGTCTGACGACTACGACGACGATTCTGAGCCAATTCCCCGTCGTCGAGCGCAAGCGAGAGAATCGGGTGAGCCACGAAACCCGAAGAACCAGAAGAAGCTGAAGTGTGGAGCTATCGACGGTCAACCTTCGCTGGATCGTCGCCACCTGCATCGAGAATCTGCGAGTCGAGGTGTTGGCGACGACGATGAGGCTCGGAACGGGCTCACGAAGAGACCGATGGCGTCGAGTGCGGCTAGTCAACTGAGAGAGGTTCGCCAGATCGCCATCGCCCAGGTGAAGCAATCCCGCCGTCTGCAAGAGATTGTGGATGAACTGGTGCAGTCCATCCCAGCAGCGAGTAGTGTCTCTGCTGCGGTTCCGCGATTCCGCAACGAACGCGCCAACTCGGTCGCCCGGAGCGCTTCAGCTGCGCGAGCTCGTAGCCAGCAGAAAGTAGATCGGGCAAGACAGCTTTCGGAGGATCGCGGATACGGCCAGCAGGCGTCTTCGCGCGGCGGCGAGCTGCGAGATGAGCTTTGGAGCACGCGGACCTTGGCGCAGGAGACGATCTTGCAGCTGCAGAACCAGGGTGCCAGAGGCGTTGCGTGGAACCGAGCCGAGGAGGAGTTCTAGCTCCGCTTCGGAACTGCGTGTGTGTCGAATGGAGGCGAAGTCGGTGGTGGGAGGAGGACGCGAGTGAGAGTGTGAGGCTTGTGTGCGTCGTTGGAGGTGTGTTGCGTTTGCTGGGAGTCGAAAGCATGGCATTCCAGATTATATCCTATTATTTATGTTTGCTTCACGACATTTTGGGTTCACATCATGACATTTTAGCAAAACTCACGAGCATGAGGAGCAGCAAGGTCTCGTGGAGCGCGGTGGAGCTGCGGATGCAGCGCGAGCGAGCGTCACGGAAGAAGTGGAAGCACGCTGGAATGTCAGACGAAGGGCTGCAGCTGCCAGAGATCAGATGGTGCTGTGGCTCGAGGTTCGTCGCTAGTTCGAGCAGACGCGCCAGTCACATCCGAAGCTAGTTGTCGACGACGTCTGGGACCGCACGCGCTGCTGCTGGATGCAGCAGTTTGCCCAACTGTGGCTTTTGACAGCGCTGTCGCCAACTCAGCGGAACAAAACTTTTCAACCACGTGTGTTCGTCGCATTGGCCAACAAGATCGCTTCCAACGCAGTCTCGATGGCGAAGAACGCGTGGACACGAGCCGAGTACGCGCTGTTGCTGCGCGCGTGGCAGGAGGTTCTCGAAGAGGATGAAAAGGGCGGCGGCAGCGGGCACGACCCCAACGGCAGCGAGAAGACGCTGTCGACGAGCGTGCGCGTCTACCACCACTTCATGGAGCTCTCGAAGAACACGACGAGCCAACGCTCGCTGAATGCGATCAACCTCCAGCGCGCCGTACTGTCGTTCAACTTCACGTTCATTCTGCAGTACAACCTCCAGCACGGCGCGAGCGCCTGGGTGTCACTGTCGCGCGACCAGCGCGAGGAGGTGTACAACCGCGAGAAGTCGACGTCATACTACTTCGTGGACCTCGACCCAGCGATGCTCGCGATACTCGCGGTGATCCGGAAGCGCATCGCGAGCAACAGCAGCAGTGCATCTGGAGCTGCAGCGTCAGTACCGACAGCGAGGCCGAAGGGGAGACCGCCCAAGCGAGCAACTCTGCCACCAACAGAAGCCGCACCGGTGACGAAGAGTCCAAGGAGAGGGCAAGAGAATGTGCGGCAGGTGTACCGCACAGTCATCGATGCCAAGGGCAGCGATGAAGAGGATGAGAGCAGCAGCAGCGACAGCAGCAGCGGCGACGACGAAAGCGAATCGTCGGTCGACAAGCGAGCGAAAGCGAAGAAGAGCACGAGGATGAAGATAGCGAAGATGAAGCGAGGCGCCGAGTCCAAGAAGAGCGTGCGAGTGGGCCAAGCGGCGATCCTCGACATCCTGGACGCGCTCAAGAGAGACGTTCGCCGCATCGAGAAAGCCGTGACTGGCGGCAACCACCGCGGCAGTCGCCATGGAGCTGCGTCAGTGATGAGCAACGATCACAAGAGCGAGAAGATTGAGAGCCGACGACCGACGGACACGAACCAGAAACCCCGCCTACAGACCGATCCTGCTAATGCTGGGCAGCGAAACTCCGTGTGAGCACTCTTGTCGCTATGAAGTGACGTTGAGCGCGCGTGTGTGCTGCTGGTGTAGGTATAGCATAATGCAAATCAGTGTGCTGTTTGTAGGACGCGCCGAGCTATCCGCTCAGCACCGTCATGCGATACATCGAGGTGCGAAGGCGCTATCTGTGTCATCGATCGCTCACCAGATACGCATCCAATGAATGGTGTCTGGTTGTGTGTGTGTGTGGTTCGTGCTCAGGCATCGATGAGAGGATCTCGAGCTGCTACGAGACCCCCATCCAGCACCTATGTCGAGCTCGTGCATGACGGGGGCAACTTCATCCTCTGCCTCGTGACAAAGTCATCGTCAAGTCGGCACCACTGCGTGCAATTCGCACTTGCCGGTGCTTTGAAAATGATCAGTGGGCTGCTATTTTCGCCTCGCGCGGTGGAAAGAGCGCACGCAATCGATCGCCGGAAACGTCTTTTCGTTCATTCGTCTGCTCCGGAACGCTGCTGCGTCCGCTTCAACTGATCTCTCCGAGCTCTTCGATCGCCCGACACTCGCCTGCCAAGAGCTGAGAGAGTCAGCATCTCACTCAAGCATGAGGATGCAGACGCAGCACTAGCGCACATCTCCAGTCTACTTGGCGCAAAACTATCCTCCGTCACTCCGCGATCCAGCTGACCCGTCGTGCCCATGAGCGCCGCCAAGTTCCGTGCGACTCGATTCCGAGTCAGCGACGCTGATGCGCTGCTGCCACCACCCCTGCCGCTGATCAACCTTCCCGACGAAGTACGGCTCGCGCGCACGGGAGTACCTGGACTCCGCCCCACATATCTGCCTGTCCGCCGCCATGTAGTCGAGAGTAGTGGCGCTGGCAGTGGCAGTGTGAAGCTCCAGCCGAGTGGTTCAGCGCCAGCTTGCCGAGATCCAGAGCCGATCCTGCGCGAGAGCCGCATGCTCGTCGAGAGCGAAGCCGAAGAAGACGAAGCCCGCGAGGTCGTCGCGCGCGTGCACGTGTACGAGTACAACCAGTCCGAGGTGTTCGAGAACAGCGGTGCGTCCGAGGACACGCTGGTCTTCGACGCGCTCTTCGAGAGCGGCAACCTGCAGCGCGCTGAGCGCATCTATCGCCAGCACGAGAGCGGCAAGATGTCGCAAGTCAAGCGTGCGTCTGTGCTGTGGCAGGACGGCTTTGCCACCGCCGCTTTGAGGCTAACACTCAATTGCTCGTGCTGTGCACAGGTCACGAGTATGAACTGATGATCCACCCAGACATCAAGAACAGCGCGTATCGGCAGTGGTTCTACTTTGAAGTACGCAATGGGAAACCAGGCGTTGTGTATAAGTTCGCGCTCGTGAACCTGGCAAAGAGCGGCGCGCTCTTTGGCAGCGGACTGCAGCCGGTCGTATACTCGGAGATCGACGCCGAGACGAAAGGCGTCGGCTGGGTGCACCGAGGCTCGCACGTGCGCTACGACGTGTCGCTCTCGCCAGACAGCGCGCCGGGCACTACGTGTCTGAGCTTCCGGTACGAGTTCGAGCACGAGAACGACCGCGTCTACTTTGCGTGTCTCCAGCCGTACACCTACACCGGTTCGTTTTCGTTATTGCGCAGGGCTCGTTTGTGTCAGACTAGTTGGCTCATCATCAATGCTTGCGGAATCTGCTGTAGATCTCACCGAGTACCTGGAGAATCTAGAGCGTGACCCAGAGCGCGCAGCAGTGTGCCGCAGGACGGAGCTCTGCCAGAGCATTGCGCAGAACTCAGTCGATCTGCTCTCCATCACGTCGTCTGGCAAAGACGGTATCCCACACGACGACAAGCGAGGTGTGCTTGTGAATTCGATGCATGCTCTGTGAAACCTGCAGCACCGCTTACAGCCGGTGACTTTTCTGCTTTCTTTGCCGCACATGCAGTGATCGTGATCTCGGCGCGCGTGCACCCTGGCGAGCCCAATAGCAGTTGGATGATGAAAGGCATGATCGACTACCTCACAGGCGCGTCGAGCGGCGCGCAGGTGCTGCGCAGGAACTTCCTCTTCAAGGTCGTGCCGATGCTCAATCCGGACGGCGTGATCAACGGCAACACGCGTGTGAACCTCGCCGGGTGGGACTTGAACCGGAAGTGGTCGTGCCCCGTCGAGAAGCTCTTCCCGACCGTGTACCATCTGAAGCGGCAGATCGCGAACCTCCAGGCGCGCGATCGCGTCGCGATCTACTGCGACCTGCACGGCCACAGCCTCAACCGCAACATCTTCACGTACGGCTGCTACAACAAGAAGTGCAGCAAGCGACTGGCAGCGGCAGCAGCCTCGCTCGTCGGAGCTTCATACGCCAGCACGGGCGCGAGCACGCCGAGTCTGAACCTAGGCTGCTCCGCCAGCAGCAGCAGTAGCGCCAATAGCGCTGCCGCAACAAACTTCATCAGTCGCGCGAGCGTGAAGAACGACCCGCGCGTGTTCCCGATGATCGTGGCCAAAAACTCGCAGTTCTTCTCGTTCGCGAGCTGCGACTTCAAGGTGCACAAGTCCAAGCTCAATACTGCGCGCGTGGTCGTGAACCACGAGCTCGGCGTGATCAACAGCTACACGCTCGAGGCGTCCTTCTGCGGCCCGGACTTTGGACCGCGCAAGGACACGCAGTTCTCGACGTGGGACTTGGAGGACATGGGCAAGTCCTGGTGCCAGAGCCTGCTCATCTACTTCGACTTGGTCGCAGAGGTCAAGGCTCTGGACGCACAGCTGCTGCTGAGAAGTCAGAAGCAGCAGGCAGAGGCGGCTTTGGTCTCTAGCAGTGGTGGTAGTGGTGGTGGTGGTGACAGCGGCGGCGGTGGATCGGGTCCAGACAGCAAACTCGTGGCGACAGCAGCGACAGCAACGACGCTGGAGATGACGAGCAGCTTGCTGAGCGACTGCGAGGCTGCGATCTCCGAGCTATTCGCGAACGCCGAGGAGGTCGAGTACGACGACGACCTGGCGGACATGGCGTCGATGGACTCGGATCTCTCTGGCGCGGAGGACGAGCCAATTCCTCCCAACCACCAGACGAGCACCTCGATCGTCGACGACTTGTTCCTTTTCGATCGGGTGAGTGGGGTAGGTGCGAGATGCGTCGATGACTACAGCAGTGTGCCGGAAGACGGTGGCGACGATTTGTCACCTGAGAAAGCTGCGCTTGGTGGCGACTCACGACGGCGGAAGTCGCGCAATGGCCGCAAGAAACTCGGCAAGAAGAGCAGCGGCAGCGGCAGCGGCAGCAAGCGAAGCAAAAGCAAGTCCAAGAAGGAGAAGGCGTCAAAAGCGAAAGATCTCGCCGCAGACGCAGCAATACCAGCAGCAGAAGACACGGCAGCGCTTGAGCCGAACGTGAAGAAAAAGACGAGCAAACTGCGGCGGAAGAAGTCCTCCGGCGCCAAGAAAGAGTGCTCGCGCAGCTTCCGCGGACTCCCGAAACAGAAAGCCCCAGCCGGCTCCGATGATTCCGAACAAGAGGAAGAAGAAACACATGGTGGGGACGACGAAGAAGCAGACGACGACGAGGGAGAAGAAGCCTCGCTCGTACGCCCGTTGATCAGTGCGCGTCTGACACCGCCGTCCTCGGCTGACATGGTCGTGCTGCCGAGCATGCCTGGAAGCGCAGACAGGAGACGTCTCAAGGCATTATCGCTAACAGCAAGCGGACAGCAGCAAGACGGTGGGAGCGAGGTGGACGACCAACTAGCGACGACCTCAGCCGCGCTGACTGACGACCGGCGGTTCCTCTGCCCCACGCCGCCGACTCAGAAGGGACGTGCGAAGCTCGTCCGCACAGGCTCGCCGCCGCCAATCGAACTCCCAATGCTGCGTCACGCCATCGATCTGCAGCCGCCGCGGAGAGGGAGCTTCAAGGAGAGGATACTGGAGGCGTACGGAGTCACTGGTCGCCATACTGGAAGCACTGGGCACAAAAACGACGACGACGACGACAGCGATGGTGGCGACGACTCGGATGCATCCGGGCAGTCTGGACCCGAGTCGTATCTCTCCGAGTTCTGAGCAGACGACATAAGTGGAAGGGAGCACAGCATTCGGGCCAACATGAGTCTCGCATTGTTTGGTCGTATTTGTAAGAGTAAGACGTGAAGCTCGCTGGAGAGCAGTCCAGCACGCGCTCATCTGTTGAGGAGCAAACCGGTCATACTGATCATCTGGCGTTGGAGCTCGCGAATGCCAAAGTTCTCCTTCGTGCTCGACACGTGGACGATCGGGTTCATGCTCTGCAAGCAAACAGAACATACAAGAGAATGCAAGAGATAAACCCGAAAGTCAGATGCCCATAGGCTTCATCTAAGGCAGGCAGGCAGGCGCGACGACTACCGAAGCACGCACCATCCGGTCTATCCGCATAGCGATCTCCTGGGCTTTCTGCACCTGCTTGGTCAGCTCCGGCACCGTCACCTACACAAGAATCGAGTGAGTGATCCGTCAGCATCCTCGCTCGCATCACTGCTAGTCACTAGTCCGCCGGCACACGCCATCCTACCGTGTCGGCCTTGGTGAACACGACCTGGTAGATCATGCCGAGGTCGTGGAGGTAGTCCATGAAGTCCTCATCGACCTTGGCGATGCCGCGGCGGCTGTCCACGAGCAGGTACACGGTCTTGAGGTTCGAGCCGCGGCGGCTGCGAACGTATCCGCCCACGAGGTCGTGCCACTCGTCCACGACCTTCTTGGGCGCCGTGGCGAAGCCGTAGCCGGGCATGTCCACGAGCGATAGCTCCGGCAGGCTGCCCACTTTGCCGCCGACCGAGAAGAAGTGCAGCGTCTGCGTGCGACCAGGCGTCTTGGACGTGCGCACGAGTCCCGGCTGGCCCACGATGGCATTGATGATGGACGATTTGCCGACGTTCGAGCGGCCGGCGAACGCGATCTCCGGGATGCTCCACTCCGGCAGGTCCGCCAGGTCACCCGTGGACGTGATGAGCTTGGACTCGCTCTTGAACAGCCGGTTCACCACGTCGATCTCGTGTGGCAGCAGCGACGGCGGCTCGTCCACGCCGGCGATCGGCCAGTGCACCGGCACGTTCGCCAGGCGCGCCTTCTTCTTGGAGATGCAGCGGGCGGCGCGTGGACGCAGCGAGTGCAGCGGATGATGCAGCGAGCGGATCATCATGGCGCTGCTTTTGGCTTTTGGAGCAAATGGCGGATGCCAATCAAAAGCTTACCTTGTTCGAGTAAAATACAATAATGCTACATTGAATCTGCGAACTGCATTCCAGAGATCCAGCTCGAGTTTGTATGAGGATGTTGGAATGAAATCGTGGATTATTCAAGTGCAAAAAATGTTTTTCTTATCCTTTTGATAAACCTTTCTGCTCAACAAGACATAACCAGCTCAAGTGGAAAGTAATACCTTGTTGCATTAACTACGCTCGCTAAAAAGGTACGACTTGGCATCACCTCGAGAGACTTGGCTTAGAACGACGGCGCGACGTAGCCCTTGAGCGACACCGGCATGGACTCGTTGCAGAGCGCGAAGGTGGACGTGGCCTTCGGCAGCGCGCAGTCCTTCTGGGTGAACGGCCCGTCGCTCGAGACGTTGGTCGGCTTGTCGTAGCACGTGCGGATGGCCGAGAGCTGGTTCACGCCGTCGACGGCCGAGCAGAACACCTGGGTGAACTTCGGGTACAGTGCCTGGATCGCCACGACGCTCGGCGCCTGCGCCTCCGGGGACGCAGCCCACGCGGCAATCTGCTGCGTGGCGTTCTCGAGCGTGGCCGCAACGTTGATCGTGGCCGTGAAGTATGTCACGGCGCTCTGCTCCCAGTTGTCGCCCGACGCGTCGAAGCAGATGCCGTGCTTCTGGAACTCGTGGTTGTAGATCTCGCAGAGCGAGTCATAGGCTGTGCTCTGCGTCGGGTCGATCCAGACCTCGCTCATGTTGGCCACGAGCGGGGTCTGGTTGATGAAGAAGTCGAGCGCGTTGTACGGGTGGTTCCCGATCGTGTCGCTCACGTTGCAGCAGCCGGCGTAGCCGTCGTTGTAGTTCGGCCAGAGTCCGTGGATAGTGAGCTCGCTTTTGACGACCTCGGGCTTGCACGTCACGCCGTTCGGGAACGGGAGCACGTTCTGGTGCGAGATCGTGCTGTCGACGCCCACGAGCAGGTCGCGGCAGAACTGCGGCATGAAGATCTGCTCGAGCAGCAGGTAGTCAAAGTCACCCGGACGCTGCTTCTTCGCCAGGCACTCCGGTTGGTTCGTCAGGCACGTCGGCGCGGCCTTCGAGTTGACGCAGATGTCCACGCACTGCTCCTTCGGAGGCGTCGTCGGCAGCCAGCCGCCGAGGTAGTCGGTGGCAGTCGCAGCTTGGAACTCGGCGGCGACGAACGCGGCGGCGAGGATGGCAGAGGTCTTGATGAACATCGTAGTTAGAAGAGCTTGGGAGGTGGGGAGGGAGCTTCGAGTCGAGGCTGGGGTGGGTGGTACGCGCGTTGTGCGGCGTTGAGGGGAAGTTGGAAAGTGAGAGCGCGGAAGCGAGGCGAAGAGCTCGTCCGGCTGGCAGCCGTTCCTGCTCCGAGAAGGAGGCAGCAGCAAGCCGCGCGTGGGTCTTGCTGGCTGATGGTGGATCTGCTGCTGGATGGCGGAGCAGAGAGATTGAGATAGGGGGCGATCTTGGTATCCTCCCACCTTTACGCGAAGCGAAGTGGCTCCTCCAGCCTTCGCGTGTCAAGAGCGCGGCCATGTGGCCATCACATCCTCCCACTGTTGTGACTCTTGGCTGACGACAAAGCCGTGACAACTAAAGCCCTTTATGTTGGTGGATGCACCGCTATCTATTTGGAAGGGGCTGTAAATAGCATGCTGGCGAACAAACAAATCTGAGACCTGTGGAAACTGATATTGAAAGGGCACGATCGGGTTGCAGTGTGAGCTAATGGGCTGCTCGTTGACGACTCGACACTTGTGTCGCACATGGTCTCCGCATGCAGTCTCGAGGAGGATCTCGGAGAAGCGACTGGCAGCCCAGAGCTTCCGGTACCGACATATCGCACAACGATACGCTCGCATGGCAATGTCCGATCTCCAACAGCACATTCTCTCTCGATGCTCCCTGATGAAAGAGAGAGGGCACTTCTCTCTCTTTCTCTCTCTCTCTCTCGTGCTCGCTGATGGTATGGAGACTTTCGCGACTGAACCGCTTCGCTCGGATGCTTGAACCTCAGTCAGTCAGTCAGCCGACTCGACTCGATCGTTGTCCAGATTCAGAACGACCACCAGTTCTGTCCAGAACCTGTCCTTCCTTGTACACTCCGGCACATCATAAACCGATCAAGAATCCGTCATCGCGATGATGATCACTCGCTCGGTTCCTTGATGCGTGCTCCATGTGGGCTTTGATGGACCAGAGATTATCATCGAAAAGCTCAATGAGTGCCCTTGCAACATCACTGGACTGCACGAGAGCCAGGTCGCTGGGATACAGTGCTGTCTGGCACTCTTGACAGCCATGGCCATTCCCTTTTGACTGCGGATCGGCGCTGTTGTCTGGATCGTCTATGCTAATTTACGGAGAGGCTGTGCGTGGACTGCTCGCTCTCTGTATGTGCTGCAGAATCATGCGCAGTATCTCTATGGAGGCAGCAAATGTGTCCGCTCATTGAATCAGATCGTCGGGAGTTTGGCCACTGAGCACCACGGTGGCTCTGCTGGTGCACGCAATGCTCGCTAGCTCTCTACGCTCGCTGGCTATTGGAATGAAACGGTGGTATATATTATGCGAACCATTCGTCAGACAAGCACTTGCAACTTCCTACCAAGCGCGAGTCCCCCGCGAATGTTCGGCATCGACTCAAGAATATGCAGATCAAAAGTTCCCAGCAGCGAAAAACAGCCCCTTATGGCGCAGCGGCGGCGTACTTCTGGCGCGGCGGGTTCACCGGAGAGGCTGGCATGCGCTCTTTCTTCGTCGTCGTCCTGTCAGCCTCCAGGTGCGCGTTTACCTTGTCCTGCACGCGCTGGCCGTAGTGCTCGTCCACCTGGAAAAAGTTGGCGATCGCGCGATCGCGCACCTGCTTGGACGCGTTCGCGAGCGTTCCCGCGATATTGGTCGTCAGGCGCTCGCGTGCCTCCAAATCGAGCGTCTTGTTGTAAAAGTCCGCGACCTGGCTGAAG